>JASFAX010000724.1:0-57010 GCA_030737875.1 Allium sativum | reverse complement strand
GCTGCATGTACGATAAGATCCTGAACACCCATAAATAGGCTAGTAGAGCTTAGCCTGAATCTCGTATTTCTAAGACAACGTCTATACGCCGCCATTCTTCTTTCTCCTCAAATTTCTTCAGAAAAATAAGATAATTAGTTTAGGAAAATTCTAAATTAAGATCTGGAAGAAAAGAATGAATATCAATAAGAAGGTGTTTAGAATCATATTCGAAGTAAGGTAATTTCTTAGATCTGGTCTATTTCAATTTTCTCCTCTTCCTTCCCTTTTTCTTTTAGTAAGTATTGTGGATCCATGGTTGCTAGGTTCTAAATTCAGTTAGGAGGAACGTGGAGCATTAGATCTGGACCAAATTCAGGATTTGGAAAGAAAATTAGGTGAGTGGAATTAAGTTATATCATTTTTGATAATGGTATATTATCATTTGACACTCCCCGTTAACATGCAATGTAAATCTGATAGAATGATTAAAGTGATGAAATGTTAATATGTTGGAAAATTCATATGTTGAAACGTTTAAATGTTCACATGTTGAAATGTAAACTTGTTAAAATATGTGTAGCAATTACAATTGTTCTAATTTCTTGTTAACTTGTGACATTTTTGTACTTGAACCCTGAATTGTAGAAATTGGAATAATTACATGTTAAATTGGAATAATTACATGATTTTACGATCATATGTTATTTTGAGATGAAATTAATTACTTGTTAGCAAGAACATGCGACATAAAATGGGCTTAATATGATGAAATGTAAAATTTAGAATATAGTAAAAATTTAAAAGAATGGACATGCCTAATTATATAGAAAATTTATAGTAAATAGAAAATTGTAACCGCACTTAGACATGAGGTTAAATTCAACTTATGGTAGAAGTCTGCACCGAACCGCCCAGCAAATCCAGGATCCACAAGTTGCTAATTTATTGTAAGGGGTCTAGTGTGTAAATATGCATGTAACGGTGCTAAGACACGAGGTTAAATTCAACTTATGGAAGAAGTTTTCCCGGAACTGCCCGATTAATCCAGCATCCACAAGTTGTTAATTTAATGTGAGAGATCTAGTGCATAGACACATATATGAATATATGTATATAAAAGGATAGAAATAAATGGCACTAATTGTGATTAATGGAAATGAATGGAAACGAATAATGGGAATGAAAGATAATTACAACTGTAAAGGAAGTGGAATGAATGGGGAATGATAATAACCTATTATAGATAAATTACATTAATGAGAATGTTATATAATAGGTAGGCTTGTCTTAGGGATAAGTGGAAATTATAACTTAGGTTATAATAAATGATAAAGAAAATGGAATAACTTATGTAATAAGATAAGTTGCACTAATTGTAAATTAAGTTATATGTGAGAACGAGAATCTGAAATATGCTGATAAAGACAACATAAGTTATATTTATGGAAAGGAACTTATTAGTAAACCTTAGTTAAGAGAACTAAGTTAATAAGTAAACAATGATAAGTTGTAGTGACAATGTAAGATGGAATTACAATTAAATAGGAAAGATTGAGGCAAACTTATGAAATGAAATAAGTTATATTTAATCATAAATAATAAGTGACCTGTTAAATAGAAAACATGTGAATTGAGATATACTTAATTACGTATTAAGTAAGGGCATGTTGTTAAACTATGAATAACATTAGGAGATTGTAGATTACAGATCTTGGATTACAATCTAGAGAATAACATGTTATGGGCGTATTAATAAAATTAAATGGGTTAAGTTATATGACTGAAATTAATAAGCGAGAGGAACTTGGTAACTTGATTAAGAAGTCAATGTGAATGGGAATTACCAAGTTAAATGGAAACCAGATGAGGTAGAGCAAGCGATAATTGAATGTTTAGACATAGGGTCTAATAACATATTAAAACAAGGCGCTTGGACCAGTCCGCATGTTTAAGGTGAATAACCCAACGGGTAGATCATACGGTGTCATGAGGCACGAGGGGAGCCGATGCCCATCTGATTATTCTTTTAGCTCTGAAGGATTGGAAGGGAAGCATGCGGCTTACTGAGATACGTAAGATGCTTCTGGTAGTCCTCTGTGCGGTGGAAGATGTTTAGACTGTGCTTGCAGAGATTGGGTCTGCGCGTTACTACCAGGTGAATGGGCCTTGACTGCAAAAGTAGCTTTGCAGTCAAAATGCTGTGACGAGGTGACACTAGGGTGATTCAGCGATAGCCTCAATGGGAGGCGATGTCAGGACCAACAAGGATTTTAGATCGTCGGGTACCCGTCATCGGCAACCAGTGGGATGCAAAAAGACTAGAGCTAAACCCAAGATGCCATTCGCCTTTCATTATCAAGGTACGGTGGTTGAGGGGAGACACTAGCTGGATGTTTAGATTGTTTGTTAGGGGAAAGTTGCTTAGCTCTTGTAGTCTTTACTAGTTGAGGGAGGGGCCGAGGTGGGGACATAGCCACCATGAAAAACAGACCCGAGGGATATCTGTATTTTGAGGCCCTTAAAGGCGGGCCTATACAGATATGGAAAAGCTCCCGACCGATTTCCATGTTTCTTGTACAGCACTGCCACAGAACTCGGTACACATTAGAGGTTATGTGCAGTTAAGGAATCGAATACAATTGACGATACGTACGTGGGAAAGTATATACACATGCGTGTTTGCTCTGGGTGATGTATCGTAGACTTGAGGGCATTACTCTGTGATGACATCTGATTCGATCATAGGCGGTAGTCTGTATGCTTACATATCATAGTAGTGACAGACATATGTGGAACGTAACATTATTATAAAGAGATCCGTGCATCACTTTGGCGTAGGATAAGGGACTACGTGCATTTCTGTGGCGCCATGGTGGAGATCGTGCGAGTGTGGTACCATGGCATGTACCATCGGGTGTACCTTAATTTGTGGGTAGCTACATATATACTTTATTTGGCTAATCCATTGGGGAGTAAATGAGTTCGTCGTGTTCGTAGCCCTGGAGTGTTATTAACCCAAGTAACCTAGTTAATAAGAAAATGTGATTGAATGGTACATGTAGGGTTATCCAAAATGTATAGTTTAAATCCAGTCACCAGAATTTGTGTTTTGACCTCCTCCTCATAACACACTTTTAGGTTAGATTTGTGGCAGAGATATGATAGCTTTGGATACTGGTTAGGCAGTATTATTAATACGGTAAGGCTATACTTTGATTATATTATACTTTATCCATTCCGCTGTGAGATATTTTCTGGGCTCTGATATATTTTATATCTCTATCTTTTCTATTGGATACCAGAGCAACCAACATGGGTTTCGATGAATTAGAATTTTGAAAAAAAAATCGGTTTGTCGGAATTCGGGTTGTTACATCTGGTATCAGAGCTTAGGTTTATGATTCCTATATAAATAGTGAGTGAACGTATTTGTATTTTAAAAAAATATAAATATTATATATATACCTAGATCCACATAGGAACCCACCAAATAGAAGAAAAAAATTATAAGGTGGTAAGAATTGGGATGACTGTTTTGTACACTAAAGGAATAAATGTGGAAATTTGAGACCCTTAGGAAATTTGGGTAGGAAGTGTACAATATATTTTGAAATAGAGAAAGGAGGATCCCATATTTTAGTATTTCGGATTAGTGGGTTTGGTAGTAAAACCTTATAAATTGGAAAAGGATAAAAGGATAAAAATGGATAAGGAATATATATATTTGAGAGAATTGACTTTGTGGGAGTGTCTAGAAAAGCCTAGAAAAATTGGAAACCCACTTTAAGTCTAACCCCATTGTTAAATTTTAAGAACTTGAAATTGTAAAAGTTTTGGGAAAATAGTTTATGGTGTTTTCAAGTTTTAATCTTAAAAATTATAGTTTTAAAATATGTAATGTACACATATTGAGTTTCAAAGTTAAATAGGGTATATTTTGTAAATAGTGATTTCTTGCGAAAACTTTGTCTAAAGCAAAATTCTATTAGTAAAAGGTGTATATTATAGAGCATGTATAGCTCACTAGTTTTCTTGTTATATTGGATGAAAGGATTAAAAAGCAAACTTAGAAATTATTGCATTTTGTTAAAATTCTCAGTAACGAAAGTTTTGAAATCTCTATTTTTTTGACAATCATTTTTGATATATTGTTTTAAAAGAGAAAATTTTGTTGGGTGGACAAAATAAGTTCTAGAAATTAAGAATAGAATATATGTCTACACCTTGTAGGAAGTAATTGAACCAAGCTTATAGGTAAGAACTAATTATACCCCGATTGAGAAATAGTTGTCCCTATCTACTCAAGTTTTTGTGATTTGAAAAAATTGATTTACATTCTTTTATATAAAATGAATGTTTTATGGTTTGGCAAAATTAAGTTTCATGAGGAAAATTAAGTTTTGACACTCTTAAACTTTTGGAAGAAAATATAAATGAAAAGGCCAAACCGGGTTTTAAAAGTATGTAATAGGTATGGATTAGTGCATAGGGAAGACAGGAAACTTTTTGAGGCTATGAAGTAAATAGTGAGAATTATCTTGGAATAATGGTAAGTTCTCATGAAATGCGTAGGCATTGAAAAGCCTAGGGTGTTGCTTGAAATAATTGTTGGTACACAACTAGGACTAGTGGTGACTACTAGATAGTAAAGAGTAAGTAAGTATTTCGATCTTGTTGCTAATTTTCATGTTAGGGGTACAACCCGTTATTGCATTTATGTTGGGATCATTCTGTTATTTTTTTCATGTTGGGTAGTTAGGGTAACACCTAAACCTATCATTGATCCCATCGTTCAAGCTTGTTGTCTGAGGGGGACATATTCCCGAGATTCTTGGCCCTTAGTAGTAGCTGTGTAGAGTGTCTGTTTTCCTATTTTAGTCAAAGGCTTATTTGGAATTAAACTTAGATCTGATGATTAAATAAGCTAAGAAAGAGAAATGGTACAACTAAAAAGGAAACAGCAAATTCTGTAAAGCAACAAACATGACAGTTAAAGAAGAATGGAAAATTATGAGAAAAAATGAATACGAGTAAAAATTTCCAAGATAAGATGAAAAACAAAATCAGTAACAAAGAAAATTTTCTTATGTGGGTTGTGCTTGGAAAGAAAAATAAGGAATCTTCATAAATAGTTACATAAATCCCAGTACGGTTGGAAAAAGGCACATAAAAGAAAAACAGAAGATGTGAAGTTTTCCATTTTCCACCTTTTTGTAGCATAAGAAATTGAATTTAGAAAATTTGATTTTCTGAAATTAAAAAATAAAGTTGGTTGGTAGGCTTTTCGGCGCAAAAATTGGATGAACTACGCTCTTACTCAGTAAGAGTGTAGGAAATTTTGGATGAAAATGTATTTTTATTTTTAAAATATTGCGTTCATGTAGAACTGCCAGTATATTTAGGATGTGAGCATCATGTTTTTGAAGAATTTTTGAAAAATTTACATATACATGGGAGGTACCGCTTAGGCATACAGGTATTATTATGTTGTATTTCACTTTGCACAAGTGCACAATGTTTGCAAAAATTGGATGCACACATGATGGATTTATATTATGCGAGGGGTTAATTGATTTTCCCCCTTATCAAATTTCAAGGAGGAAATTTCCGAAGGGTGAGAGAATGTAACATCCCGCATATTGTAACAATTAAATAATTAAATGGTGCATATGTTTATATATATTCATAGACAAAAAAATTTAAAAGAAAAAATAATAATGATAATATATGATTACATGTAATATATACATACACTGAAAAAGAAGAAAATATTAATGCAAATAAAAATGTAATGCATGCATTAAAAGAAAGAAAGGATGGTTACATGTAGTGTAAATATGACTGGTTTACAAAAATTATGCATTAATAATAAAAGAGAAATAAGAGAAAAAGATTCATGCAATGGTTTAAACGAAATATTATAGCAAACATGAAAAAGAGAAGTAAGAAGAGAACAATAATTATCATTGGTCTAAGCCTTGTTAACAATAACCATAGTAGTTCAGTTGGTTAGAGCATGTGGCTTGCATACAAGAGGTACAAAGTTCGATCCCACCAGCGTCATATTTTTGTTTTAAGGGAACGACTAAAATAACACATGTTCTAATGAAAAAATATGTATAAACGCACATAGGGGGTCGACACCCCAGTTGTTGTGCGTATACATACGCGTAAAATGGTCATTAGAAGATTTGTATACGTATAAGAAGATTACATGTGAATATAAAAGTTAAATAAATTCCAGAAATTCAAATATCCGACAATCAAATTTCTACACCAAAACAGATCGGGGGACCCATAGGGGGTCGACACCCCAGTAGGGGGGCCAACACCGGGGTCGACACCCCCCAGATATGGCTAGATTCATCTACGAACTTAGACTATTTTCTTAACTAGGTTCAATGTTGACTCAGCACTATGTGCACGATAAGATCTTGAACACCTATAAATGGGCTAGCAGAGCTTAGCCCGAATCTCATATTTCTAAGACAACGTCTATACTCTGCCATTCTTCTTCCTCCTCAAATTTCTTTAGAAAAATAAGATAATTAGTTCAGGAAAATTCTGGATTAAGATCTGGAGGAAAAGAATGAATATTAATAAGAAGGTGTTCAGAATAATATTCGAAGTTAGGTAATTTCTTCGATCTGGTCTATTTCAATTTTCTCCTCTTTCTTCCCTTTTTCTTTTAGTAAGAATTGTGGATCCATGGTTGCTAGGTTCTAAATTCAGTTAGGAGGACCATGGAACATTAGATCTGGACCAGATTCATGATTTGAAAAGCAAATTAGGTGAGTGGATTTAAGTTACATCATTTTTGATAATGGTATATTATTGTTTGACATTCCCCGTTAACATGCAATGTAAATCAGATATAATGATTAAAATGATGAAATGCTAATATGACATGTTAAAATATTAATATGTTAAAATATTAATATGTTGGAAAGTTCATACGTTGAAACGTTTAAATTTTCACATGTTGAAATGTAAACTTGTTAAAATATATGTAACAATTACTGTTGTTCTACTTTCATGTTAACTTGTGACATTTATGTAGTTGAATCCTGAATTGTAGAAATTGAAATAATTACATGTTAAATTAGAATAATTACATGATTTGACGATCACATGTTATTTTGAGATGAAATTAATTACATGTTAGGAAGAACATACAATATAAAATGGGTTTAATATGATGACATGTAAAATATAGATTATAGTAAAAATTTGAAAGAATGGGCACACCTAAATTATATAGAAAATTTACAGTAAATAAAAAACTGCAACAACACTTAGACACGAGGTTAAATCCAACTTGTGGTAGAAGTCTGCCTCGGAACCGCCTGGCAAATCCAGCGTCCACAAGTTGTTTATTTAATGTGAGGGGTCTAGTGCATAAACATACATGTAACGGTGCTAAGTCACGAGGTTAAATTCAACTTTTGGAAGAAGTCTACCCGGAACCACCCATTAAATCCAGCATCTACAAGTTGTTAATTTAATGTGGGAGGCCTATTACATAAACATATATATATATATATTAATATATGTATATAAAAGGATAGAAATAAATGGCACTAATTGTGATTGATGGAGATGAATGGAAACGAATAATGGGAATGAAAGATAATTACAACAGTAAAGGAAGTGGAATGAACGAGGAATGATAATAACCTATTATAAATAAATTACATTAATGAGAATGTTATATAATAGGTAGGGTTGTCCTAGGGACGAGTGGAAATTATAACTTAGGTTATAATAAACGATAAAGAAAATGGAATAACTTATGTAATAAGATAAGTTGTACTTAATTGTAAATTAAGCTATCTGTGAGAATGAGAATCTGAAATATGCTGATAAGGACAACATAAGTTATATTTATGGAAATGGACTTATTAATAAACCTTAGTTAAGAGAACTAAGTTAATAAGTAAACAACGATAAGTTGTAGTGACGATGTAAGATGGAATCATGATTAAATAGGAAAAAGCGAGGCAAACTTATGAAATGAAATAAGTTATATTTAATCATAAATAATAAGTGACATGTTAAATAGAAAACATGTGAATTGAGATATACTTAATTATGTATTAAGTAAGAACATGTTATTGGACTATGAATAATATTAAGAGATTGTGGATTACAGACCTTGGATTACAATCTAGAGAATAACATGTTATTGGCTTGTTAACAAACTTAAATGGGTTAAGTTATCTGACTGAAATTAATAAGCAAGAGGAACTTGGTAACTTGATTAAGAATTCAGTATGAATGAGAATAACCTAGTTAAATGGAAACCCGATGAGGTAGAGAAATCGCATGATTCAATGTTTAGACATAGGGTCTAATAACATATTAAAATAAGGCGCTTGGTCCAGTCTACATGTTTAAGGTGAATAACCCAATGGGGTAGATCATCGCGGTGTCATGAGACACGAACGGAGCGCACGTCCATCTGATTATTCTGTTCACTCTGAAGGGCTCGAAGGGAAAGCACGCGGCTTCCTGAGATACGTAAAGTGCTCCTGAAAGTCCTCTATGCGGTGGCAGATGTTTAGGATGTGCTCGCAGAGGTTGGGTCTGCGCGTTACTACCAGGTGGGTGTGCCTGGACTAAAAAAGTAGCTTTGCAGTCAGAATGCCATGACAAGGTGACACTAGGATGATTCGGCGATCGCCTCAACGGGAGGCGACGTCAGGACCAACAAGGATAGTAGATCATCGGGTATCCATCATTGGCAGCTAATGGGACGCAAAAAGACTAGAGCTAAGCCCAAGACGCCATTCACCTTTCACTATCGAGGTGGTTGAGGGGAGACGCCAACTAGATGTTTAGATTGTTTGTTAAGGGAAAGTCGCTTAGCTCCTGTAGCCTTTACTAGTTGAGGGAGGGGCCAAGGAGGGGCAACAGCCACCATGAAAAACAAACCCGAGAGATATCTGTATTTTGAGACCATTAAAGGCAGGCCTGTTGTGAAAACCCGTAACTTCCCCGTAAAGGAAAGTGTCGGATAGTTCGAGAACAAACCACAACAGAACACATACAGAAGAATATTTCATTGCTTATTACAACAATGCATCAGATTACAAGAATATACAGAGTATAAATGAATATTACACAGAAATATCAGAGATTTAAATTACATTTAAATACATAGCAGCGGAAAGTAATAAAATACACAACTAGAAGAGATATACGGATACAAAGCTTTCCGGATACCGTTCCAGCTGTAAACCAGGATCCTGTGAATATAAATCTGCAAAACCAAAACTACTAGCTGCCCGTCTCGAAAATAAGGGCACCCAGAGTTTAGGTTAAAACAATAAACTCCAGGTCAGTCATGTGACTGGTGTGAGAACTAAAACAGTTAATCTTTATTTTAAAATTAGGTAAATCAAGGGACCACGCCGTATAACACGGAACGGGTTTCCTCCCAAGAACACCGGTGCATAAAACAACAGCGCAATGCTAAATAAAGAAAAATGAAGCTGTTATAAGACCCAGGTCCTATCACACAATGCAACGCAAGCCGGGGGATAGGGTTTTTACCTTATAACAGCCAAAGAATGCTTGATACGTTTAAAACAAATCATTTGATACTATTATAAGTGCATAGTGTATAAAACAACTTCAAACCATAAGTATCAATCATAGGCGGCATGAATGCCCCATACCACTATGTCGCCATATATAGGTTATACAATCAAAATCGCAAAATCACGTATTTGGAAATTGGATTTCCGTCTATGAACCGAGGCAAAAGATAGTCCTCAACCGATTCGAGACGCTCTAGCCCGTGTCTCAGGTCAGAGCTCGAGTGACCTTGGAGCGACAGGGCCGGTCCACCGATGTGGATTAAACTTAAACCCTGAACATGCGTTCCCCCGCCCTATGGGGCGTCAATGAGCCAACGAATGACTCCATCGGTTCGAGAACGACCGATCAATCCGAGGCGCCTCGCAACAGCAACAACCACATAAGTCAAACTCGTCAGGGCGTGTAAAACCACTGACGCCACTTCTAACTAGAAAGAAACGCATGCCCTCCCTGAGGTCCGTCTCCCGTTTTTGGTTCATACCGGGTGTGAAACTCGCGAAGTAAACGTTACACAAAGCTACGCCACAAAGGCCTTGCTTTGATCATCACCACAAGACTTTGCTTTTCAACAGAAGCCTCGATCAATTGCCACTTAGGCATGCCACACAGGCAATTCACTCCATGCGTTTGATATCCATCAATATATAACCCCTGAGCTCGTACGTCTCAGAGAAGGGCGTTAAGCAAGAGAATAAATTCTCCGCCGCCAAACAGATATATATTTAATAGAAATCAATCACACAGACTAAAATCCAATGTCAGACACACAGTCCATTTACAAGTCCGTTCTGGGTCTGAACGAAACCGGAGGCACCTAGTACCTCGCATATCCATCGATCTCCAAGTACGTCTGGACGATCACTAACTGTTTCCATCTTTTTGGGTGTACAGCCCAATCAAGATCATCAGTTATCACCCAAACGACGTGAAGACTTCCGGTCTTCGACCATCGTCTTCATCTTCGACTTATCGTCGTATCAGTTATTCAGAATGGGATAAACCCGGTCTTTCCGAATAACTCGCGTATATTTTAAATAAGTGTTACACAAACACAACATACGCCTCATTCCAATTCATTAGTCACTAACCGTAAATTAATCAAGAGAATAATTTCCCAAATATTAACCCCGAAGGCCGAAACCAACATCAGATCAATATCCAGAAAACCATTCTGCTTGGCTAACCGACAGTTAGTTTCTAAATTTCACATTCATAGGGAAAGATTCCCATAAATTTTATCAAAGATAAATTCCTTGAATTTATTCTTTAATCCATTTTTGAATATCAATTCAAACTAGTCGGGATTAGCGAACCTTACCGAAGTAATCATTTGTTTTAATTTCCCAATCCCAACCTATTCATCCCATGAAGTAAAACTGGTAATACTTCATATCTAACACCACAGTGTTATCGGTAAATTCAATTACCATTTCACGTTCAAATCTAATTAAAGATTTAACTATCGCCTGGAGCAAAACTGGTGATACTCCATTTTCGATCTTTCAATCTAATTAAAGATTCATTAAAACTCCACTTAGTTTTAATCTTCGACTGGGTTAAAGAATCAGTGTCATTTAAAACACGGTTCACGATAAACCCAAATCACATTCCATTAATTATCGGGTTAAAGAACAAGTGTTATTTAAAACACTGTTCACGATAAACCCAAAAATCACATTCATTAATTATCGGGTTAAAGAACGAGTGTTGTTTAAAACACTGTTCACGATAAACCCAAAAATCAAAATCCATTCAATTCCAATTAAATATCATTTAATTGGTACACTTCATTAAATCTAAATAAAAAGATTTAATCTTTTCTCAACTGGGTTCAAGAACAGTGTTAGTGAAGACACCATTCACGGCAAACCCAGATCACATTTAATATTAAACACAAGGCTCTGAATAGAAAATATATCGGCTTATATTCAATATCAAATCCTACAACTAACAAATATCGTATTGGAAATAACGATATACATGTCTATATCTTTCAAATTTCCATAACAACATTTGTATAATCACGAAATCCAACATCGAAATATTCCGAAGACAATTTCGATTCAAATCCATTCCAATGCAATCATTGGAAATTTTGGTTATTTTCAAAACCATTTCAAATTCAATTTATTTATTTAAAAATAAATAGAATTATAATTCTAGTTCAAAACTAGTTCATTTCGATAAAAATCTATTTTTATCTTTTCAAATATGGAGTTTTTCATCCCCATTCTTTCTAAATCATTTCTTATGATTTTACACAAATTATTACTATTTTTAATAATTTTATCAGGGCCCGTACAGTCGATTTCCAACAATGGCCATCGAACTGCACTTACAGCGACCTTTTTCAAATTTGATTTGGACGTAACTCCAAATCCAACCGTTAGATTTCAAATTTCTAACATTCATTAGAAAGCTCTTTTCGATACGAACCCAACGGTTCCGATTTTAGGAGAATCCGACGGTCGGATCTCCCGTAATGTCCGTTTGAAATAAATGGTCGAAATTCACGAACTGCCGCGGCGCGGCGCGTTCTATTCAGGCCATTATATTATATATATAATATATATAATATATATTTCGTCGATTTCTATTTAAAAAGAATTATATAAATAGTTTCAAATTCGTTTCAAAAGTAATTTCAACCTCCATTTCAATTCAAATCAAAATTGAATTCTTCTTTATAAATTCGTTTTAAAATTCATTTCTATTCAATTCAAATTTCAATTCAATTCAAATTTCAATTCAATTCAAATTTCAATTCAATTTGCTTTCAATCCATTTCGAATTCGTTTTCAATTCAATTCATTTCGAAATCGTTTTCAATTCATTTCATTTTGAAATCGTTTTCAATTCATTTCATTTCGAAATCGTTTTCAATTCAATTCATTTCGAAATCATTTTCAATTCATTTCATTTCGAAATCGTTTTCAATTCATTTCATTTCGAAATCGTTTTCAATTCATTTCATTTCGAAATCGTTTTCAATTCATTTCATTTCGAAATCGTTTTCAATTCATTTCATTTCGAAATCGTTTTCAATTCATTTCATTTCGAAATCATTTTCAATTCATTTCATTTCGAAATCGTTTTCAATTCATTTCATTTCGAAATCGTTTTCAATTCATTTCATTTCGAAATCGTTTTCAATTCATTTCATTTCGAAATCGTTTTCAATTCATTTCATTTCGAAATCGTTTTCAATTCATTTCATTTCGAAATCGTTTTCAATTCATTTCATTTCGAAATCGTTTTCAATTCATTTCATTTCGAAATCCTTTTTCAATTCATTTCATTTCGAAATCGTTTTCAATTCATTTCATTTCGAAATCGTTTTCAATTCATTTCATTTCGAAATCGTTTTCAATTCAATTCATTTCATTTCCAAATGAATTAAATCGATATAAATATCGTTCACGTCAAAATGGCGTCAATCTAATCAACACGGCTTCATAAATTTCTATTTTCCAATATTCTATTTCAAATATTTCTTTTTCAAAAATAGTTGTTATTATCAAAATATTTCGTTCAACACATGACCAATCTCAATAGATGAGTACTGTCAACACATGAACTTTTATTTTACAATATTCTTCATTTTTCAAATTGGAATGAGGCCCAATCAATCACCATATAAAGTTAATTATATGGATTTTCATACAACACATGTATATAATTACATTGAAAAATAATCAACCATCAACCAAAGTGCACTACACTGTATAAGCATCAAATATAGATATTCAACGCTTATAACAGCCTGTCAATCAATCGATCGACACATTTAATCAATCAGGATGAGTGAACTTCAAATTTCATCCCAACACCCGTGTGGGGTTTCAAACAATCAAACGCATATTTTATTTGTGCAGTTGGGCGATGTGTAGAATTTATCGTCTCAATCAATGTCATTCAAATAGGTGTACATAAACAAACCGTCCGGCTTATAAATGAATATTTTATTTTATTCACTTCACGTTAAAAATTTATATTTTTAACGATAAAACATTTTATTTCAACCTATGAATTTCTATTCAATTCATTTACACAATAAAATGATATTTTTATTTTTCTAACATATTTTAGAAAATTTCGGCGGCATAACGGCACGATACTAGAAACGGGACAAGGCCTAGCCTTATCCCCGGTCTAGTGAAGGCCCACGCCATTCACACATCAATCAAATCAATCTCATCTCACCAAACAATTCAATTTAAACAAATAATTCAACTAATCTATGCAACCAAACAAACAAGTCCATGGTCTGTGGACGATTGTGTCGGGTGCTACTAAGCACCGTCTGCATCCTAGTATATATATATAACTAGAAAAATTAAATTGAAAGGTGAGAAATTCTCACTTATAGCTATCCTAGCTCCACGGCACTTCTAATGCAGGAAATCTTCATCGCTATCGAATCTTCGTCATCTTTATTGCCCGTAGCCACTACATATATAAAAATCACATTTTACTTCGCTACTCAATATATAAAAATCATATTTTTATTTCGATGTTCTAAATATAAAAATCATATTTTTACTTCGATGTTCTAAATATAAAAATCATATTTTTACTTCGATGTTCTAAATATAAAAATCATATTTTTACTTCGATGTTCTAAATATAAAAATCATATTTTTATGTCGAAGTTCAATGTATAAAAATCATATTTTTATTTCGAAGTTCAATATATAAAAATCATATTTTTATTTCGAAGTTCAATATATAAAAATCATATTTTTATGTCGAAGTTCAATATATAAAAATCATATTTTTATTTGAATAAAAATCTCGTCTTTATAGAAATAACAATCTAATCTTTTCTAAATCAAAAATCTAATTTTTTTCCTAAATCAAAACTACGATCTTTTTCTAAACAAAAATATGAACTTTTTCTTAGATAAAAATCCTATCTTTATTCTCTAATCATTTTTAAAAAAAAGTCAAATCTTTTATATCTCAAAAATCACATCTTTTATAACTCAAAATAAAATCAGTTTTTAAATTATGTTAAAATCAGTTTTTAAATTATGTTAAAATCAGTTTTTAAATTATGTTAAAATCAGTTTTTAAAGTATGACAAAATCAGTTTTTAAATTATGTTAAAATCAGTTTTCTTTTCTGTTTTAAATAAAAATAAAAATAAAATAAATAAATTAAAAACTTACAGGGGGGCTGTCGAGTGGTCGGGGGGGCTTCGTCGAGGTTTGCAGATCGGAGGGGGGGGGGGTCGGCTTCGTCGAGGCTTGCAGATCGGAGGGGGGGGGGGTCTAGAAGTGGGCGGCGCCACCTGGTGGCAACGGAGGAGGACGCTCCGTCGAGGGGGGGGGGGCTGCGCGATTTAGATTAGGTTTCCATTTTTTTTTTCTGTATAATGAAACGGGGGGCCAAGCAGAAGGAAAAAAGGGGGGGGGGAAATTAAAATAATATATTTTTTTTATTTAATTATTCAATTTTTCAAAAAGGTTGACTTTTACATACGACCTCGAAACGAGGCCTACCGCCTGACGTCCATAGCGTTTTACCCCCATTCCGAACACAATGGGATATGTATCGCTAGCTGATTTGATCGTTTCGATCAGTTTCCTTTAAATCTACATTTAAGTCGCTATATTGAATTTTAAACGCACATTTCAAATTACCGGGGTCACATGCTAACTCTAAAAATTCTCGAAAAATATTTTCTAGCTTCGTATTGACGATACGGTCCTAACAAAACTAGTTTCGTCGAATTCTGAGACTGTTAGAAAAATGGCCAATTTCCAGTCGATTAAAATCAACTGAAACTGGTCAAACGCGTTTTCTTTTGCCACGCTCACATATTAATTCGAAAAATTATGAAATTTGAAATCTAGCAATAACTTAACATCACGGACCCAACAAAACTGGTTTCGTCGAAATCCGAGGTCGTTTGCAAAATGTCCATTTTTAAGGGCCTGAATTCCATAGCGACTATTCAGAATTTTCAACTGGACATATCTTTTGATTCCCGCTATGAAATCTTGATTTGTCGGATTCGTTAGAAAGATATTCACTATTAGATTCCATTATTTTTGGTTTCACTAAAATCCGGATTGTTTTACACCCGGTACATTCAATTGAAGTTTGAAATCGAATTATCGAACTACCGCGCCATTTTCAGCTCTATTTATAATTATATATAAATATTTATATTCTAACGACGACGTATATAATATATACGTTCGAATTATATTCAAAATAAATTTCTCGTCGATTTTATTTAAAATAATCTATTTTAAATATTCAAAATTCGCCAAAATTGTCAAAATAAAAATTTCAAACTGGCTCGCATTTTACGGGTTGTTACAATCTCCCCCACTTAAAACTTTTCGTCCCCGAAAAGGAACAAAGTCGAAAGTGGTTTGATTAATCAATTCTACACTCGATCTGGCTTCCATTCTCTAACTTTTCAGTTTCTGAGAATTCTCAAAATTTCAAAAATTTGGCTAACACCCTAAATTTTCGAAAAATTTCGCCATAACCTCCCCTGCACCAGGAGCATCGGGGAATTTCAAATAGCTTCCCCGGTCCTTCAGATCTCAAAAAGAAAAAAGAAAAAGCCAAGCGGCTAGCCAATAGGCTCATAAAATCATCATCACCCAAACAAAACAGTAAATTATGTATTAAACATGTACCTATTTGTCGGGCAAACAAATTTTATTCTCTGCTCTAGCCTCCTTGCTATGACCTGTTCAATGATATACATGTATATGCAAGCAAATGCGACCAATTTTCAATACAGTTCAATATTCGGTTCAATTAGGCTAAATGGCTAAAAATTAGCTACCAAATAAACAAACAACACTAACATCCATCAATTAGTGAATTAGAGTTTCAAATTCATAAATTTGATACATATACAGAAAATCATGTTTTTGATGCCAATTCACAACAATGTGTTCTAGCTATATTAGTTTTGGTTCTCACACCAGTCTAATGGAAATATATAGAAAATCACACCTTCGAAACTCGAACATAAATGTCGATGATGCGATCGCTATCATCAATATCATCTTCGGGCGACTAGAGTGTGATGCTATATCTATCCAATATATTAAAACTTCGAATACACGCGGATCAGACGTATACGCAAAATCTATATATACTGGATTGTCCACATCAATATAAATAAATAACCAAATACGAATAATTGATTTAAATTTTCAAAACAAAATTTGTTTTCATTTTAAAAATATACTCTTCACACTCGTTCTAGGATACTACTGACCCCATCTCTAACGAGTCATTCTAATTGGATATTACTAATCCAATATCTGATGAATTCTTTCGTATGGTTCTAATGTGCCTTGTTCTCTGCTTTGTAAACCAAAGCTCTGATACCAACTGTGAAAACCCGTAACTTCCCCGTAAAGAAAAGTGTCGGATAGTTCGAGAACAAACCACAACAGAACACATACAGAAGAATATTTCATTGCTTATTACAACAATGCATCAGATTACAAGAATATACAGAGTATAAATGAATATTACACAAAAATATCAGAGATTTAAATTACATTTAAATACATAGCAGCGGAAAGTAATAAAATACACAACTAGAAGAGATATACGGATACAAAGCTTTCCGGATACCGTTCCAGCTGTAAACCAGGATCCTGTGAATATAAATCTGCAAAACCAAAACTACTAGCTGCCCGTCTCGAAAATAAGGGCACCCAGAGTTTAGGTTAAAACAATAAACTCCAGGTCAGTCATGTGACTGGTGTGAGAACTAAAACAGTTAATCTTTATTTTAAAATTAGGTAAATCAAGGGACCACGCCGTATAACACGGAGCGGGTTTCCTCCCAAGAACACCGGTGCATAAAACAACAACGCAATGCTAAATAAAGAAAAATGAAGCTGTTATAAGACCCAGGTCCTATCACACAATGCAACGCAAGCCGGGGGATAGGGTTTTTACCTTATAACAGCCAAAGAATGCTTGATACGTTTAAAACAAATCATTTGATACTATTATAAGTGCATAGTGTATAAAACAACTTCAAACCATAAGTATCAATCATAGGCGGCATGAATGCCCCATACCACTATGTCGCCATATATAGGTTATACAATCAAAATCGCAAAATCACGTATTTGGAAATTGGATTTCCGTCTATGAACCGAGGCAAAAGATAGTCCTCAACCGATTCGAGACGCTCTAGCCCGTGTCTCAGGTCAGAGCTCGAGTGACCTTGGAGCGACAGGGCCGGTCCACCGATGTGGATTAAACTTAAACCCTGAACATGCGTTCCCCCGCCCTATGGGGCGTCAATGAGCCAACGAATGACTCCATCGGTTCGAGAACGACCGATCAATCCGAGGCGCCTCGCAACAGCAACAACCACATAAGTCAAACTCGTCAGGGCGTGTAAAACCACTGACGCCACTTCTAACTAGAAAGAAACGCATGCCCTCCCTGAGGTCCGTCTCCCGTTTTTGGTTCATACCGGGTGTGAAACTCGCGAAGTAAACGTTACACAAAGCTACGCCACAAAGGCCTTGCTTTGATCATCACCACAAGACTTTGCTTTTCAACAGAAGCCTCGATCAATTGCCACTTAGGCATGCCACACAGGCAATTCACTCCATGCGTTTGATATCCATCAATATATAACCCCTGAGCTCGTACGTCTCAGAGAAGGGCATTAAGCAAGAGAATAAATTCTCCGCCGCCAAACAGATATATATTTAATAGAAATCAATCACACAGACTAAAATCCAATGTCAGACACACAGTCCATTTACAAGTCCGTTCTGGGTCTGAACGAAACCGGAGGCACCTAGTACCTCGCATATCCATCGATCTCCAAGTACGTCTGGACGATCACTAACTGTTTCCATCTTTTTGGGTGTACAGCCCAATCAAGATCATCAGTTATCACCCAAACGACGTGAAGACTTCCGGTCTTCGACCATCGTCTTCATCTTCGACTTATCGTCGTATCAGTTATTCAGAATGGGATAAACCCGGTCTTTCCGAATAACTCGCGTATATTTTAAATAAGTGTTACACAAACACAACATACGCCTCATTCCAATTCATTAGTCACTAACCGTAAATTAATCAAGAGAATAATTTCCCAAATATTAACCCCGAAGGCCGAAACCAACATCAGATCAATATCCAGAAAACCATTCTGCTTGGCTAACCGACAGTTAGTTTCTAAATTTCACATTCATAGGGAAAGATTCCCATAAATTTTATCAAAGATAAATTCCTTGAATTTATTCTTTAATCCATTTTTGAATATCAATTCAAACTAGTCGGGATTAGCGAACCTTACCGAAGTAATCATTTGTTTTAATTTCCCAATCCCAACCTATTCATCCCATGAAGTAAAACTGGTAATACTTCATATCTAACACCACAGTGTTATCGGTAAATTCAATTACCATTTCACGTTCAAATCTAATTAAAGATTTAACTATCGCCTGGAGCAAAACTGGTGATACTCCATTTTCGATCTTTCAATCTAATTAAAGATTCATTAAAACTCCACTTAGTTTTAATCTTCGACTGGGTTAAAGAATCAGTGTCATTTAAAACACGGTTCACGATAAACCCAAATCACATTCCATTAATTATCGGGTTAAAGAACAAGTGTTATTTAAAACACTGTTCACGATAAACCCAAAAATCACATTCATTAATTATCGGGTTAAAGAACGAGTGTTGTTTAAAACACTGTTCACGATAAACCCAAAAATCAAAATCCATTCAATTCCAATTAAATATCATTTAATTGGTACACTTCATTAAATCTAAATAAAAAGATTTAATCTTTTCTCAACTGGGTTCAAGAACAGTGTTAGTGAAGACACCATTCACGGCAAACCCAGATCACATTTAATATTAAACACAAGGCTCTGAATAGAAAATATACCGGCTTATATTCAATATCAAATCCTACAACTAACAAATATCGTATTGGAAATAACGATATACATGTCTATATCTTTCAAATTTCCATAACAACATTTGTATAATCACGAAATCCAACATCGAAATATTCCGAAGACAATTTCGATTCAAATCCATTCCAATGCAATCATTGGAAATTTTGGTTATTTTCAAAACCATTTCAAATTCAATTTATTTATTTAAAAATAAATAGAATTATAATTCTAGTTCAAAACTAGTTCATTTCGATAAAAATCTATTTTTATCTTTTCAAATATGGAGTTTTTCATCCCCATTCTTTCTAAATCATTTCTTATGATTTTACACAAATTATTACTATTTTTAATAATTTTATCAGGGCCCGTACAGTCGATTTCCAACAATGGCCATCGAACTGCACTTACAGCGACCTTTTTCAAATTTGATTTGGACGTAACTCCAAATCCAACCGTTAGATTTCAAATTTCTAACATTCATTAGAAAGCTCTTTTCGATACGAACCCAACGGTTCCGATTTTAGGAGAATCCGACGGTCGGATCTCCCGTAATGTCCGTTTGAAATAAATGGTCGAAATTCACGAACTGCCGCGGCGCGGCGCGTTCTATTCAGGCCATTATATTATATATATAATATATATAATATATATTTCGTCGATTTCTATTTAAAAAGAATTATATAAATAGTTTCAAATTCGTTTCAAAAGTAATTTCAACCTCCATTTCAATTCAAATCAAAATTGAATTCTTCTTTATAAATTCGTTTTAAAATTCATTTCTATTCAATTCAAATTTCAATTCAATTCAAATTTCAATTCAATTCAAATTTCAATTCAATTTGCTTTCAATCCATTTCGAATTCGTTTTCAATTCAATTCATTTCGAAATCGTTTTCAATTCATTTCATTTTGAAATCGTTTTCAATTCATTTCATTTCGAAATCGTTTTCAATTCAATTCATTTCGAAATCGTTTTCAATTCATTTCATTTCGAAATCGTTTTCAATTCATTTCATTTCGAAATCGTTTTCAATTCATTTCATTTCGAAATCGTTTTCAATTCATTTCATTTCGAAATCGTTTTCAATTCATTTCATTTCGAAATCGTTTTCAATTCATTTCATTTCGAAATCGTTTTCAATTCATTTCATTTCGAAATCGTTTTCAATTCATTTCATTTCGAAATCGTTTTCAATTCATTTCATTTCGAAATCGTTTTCAATTCATTTCATTTCGAAATCGTTTTCAATTCATTTCATTTCGAAATCGTTTTCAATTCATTTCATTTCGAAATCGTTTTCAATTCAATTCATTTCGAAATCATTTTTCAATTCATTTCATTTCGAAATCGTTTTCAATTCATTTCATTTCGAAATCGTTTTCAATTCATTTCATTTCGAAATCGTTTTCAATTCAATTCATTTCATTTCCAAATGAATTAAATCGATATAAATATCGTTCACGTCAAAATGGCGTCAATCTAATCAACACGGCTTCATAAATTTCTATTTTCCAATATTCTATTTCAAATATTTCTTTTTCAAAAATAGTTGTTATTATCAAAATATTTCGTTCAACACATGACCAATCTCAATAGATGAGTACTGTCAACACATGAACTTTTATTTTACAATATTCTTCATTTTTCAAATTGGAATGAGGCCCAATCAATCACCATATAAAGTTAATTATATGGATTTTCATACAACACATGTATATAATTACATTGAAAAATAATCAACCATCAACCAAAGTGCACTACACTGTATAAGCATCAAATATAGATATTCAACGCTTATAACAGCCTGTCAATCAATCGATCGACACATTTAATCAATCAGGATGAGTGAACTTCAAATTTCATCCCAACACCCGTGTGGGGTTTCAAACAATCAAACGCATATTTTATTTGTGCAGTTGGGCGATGTGTAGAATTTATCGTCTCAATCAATGTCATTCAAATAGGTGTACATAAACAAACCGTCCGGCTTATAAATGAATATTTTATTTTATTCACTTCACGTTAAAAATTTATATTTTTAACGATAAAACATTTTATTTCAACCTATGAATTTCTATTCAATTCATTTACACAATAAAATGATATTTTTATTTTTCTAACATATTTTAGAAAATTTCGGCGGCATAACGGCACGATACTAGAAACGGGACAAGGCCTAGCCTTATCCCCGGTCTAGTGAAGGCCCACGCCATTCACACATCAATCAAATCAATCTCATCTCACCAAACAATTCAATTTAAACAAATAATTCAACTAATCTATGCAACCAAACAAACAAGTCCATGGTCTGTGGACGATTGTGTCGGGTGCTACTAAGCACCGTCTGCATCCTAGTATATATATATAACTAGAAAAATTAAATTGAAAGGTGAGAAATTCTCACTTATAGCTATCCTAGCTCCACGGCACTTCTAATGCAGGAAATCTTCATCGCTATCGAATCTTCGTCATCTTTATTGCCCGTAGCCACTACATATATAAAAATCACATTTTACTTCGCTACTCAATATATAAAAATCATATTTTTATTTCGATGTTCTAAATATAAAAATCATATTTTTACTTCGATGTTCTAAATATAAAAATCATATTTTTACTTCGATGTTCTAAATATAAAAATCATATTTTTACTTCGATGTTCTAAATATAAAAATCATATTTTTATGTCGAAGTTCAATGTATAAAAATCATATTTTTATTTCGAAGTTCAATATATAAAAATCATATTTTTATTTCGAAGTTCAATATATAAAAATCATATTTTTATGTCGAAGTTCAATATATAAAAATCATATTTTTATTTGAATAAAAATCTCGTCTTTATAGAAATAACAATCTAATCTTTTCTAAATCAAAAATCTAATTTTTTTCCTAAATCAAAACTACGATCTTTTTCTAAACAAAAATATGAACTTTTTCTTAGATAAAAATCCTATCTTTATTCTCTAATCATTTTTAAAAAAAAGTCAAATCTTTTATATCTCAAAAATCACATCTTTTATAACTCAAAATAAAATCAGTTTTTAAATTATGTTAAAATCAATTTTTAAATTATGTTAAAATCAGTTTTTAAATTATGTTAAAATCAGTTTTTAAAGTATGACAAAATCAGTTTTTAAATTATGTTAAAATCAGTTTTCTTTTCTGTTTTAAATAAAAATAAAAATAAAATAAATAAATTAAAAACTTACAGGGGGGCTGTCGAGTGGTCGGGGGGGCTTCGTCGAGGTTTGCAGATCGGAGGGGGGGGGGTCGGCTTCGTCGAGGCTTGCAGATCGGAGGGGGGGGGGGGTCTAGAAGTGGGCGGCGCCACCTGGTGGCAACGGAGGAGGACGCTCCGTCGAGGGGGGGGGGGCTGCGCGATTTAGATTAGGTTTCCATTTTTTTTTTGTTTCTGTATAATGAAACGGGGGGCCAAGCAGAAGGAAAAAAGGGGGGGGGGGAAATTAAAATAATATTTTTTTTTTTATTTAATTATTCAATTTTTCAAAAAGGTTGACTTTTACATACGACCTCGAAACGAGGCCTACCGCCTGACGTCCATAGCGTTTTACCCCCATTCCGAACACAATGGGATATGTATCGCTAGCTGATTTGATCGTTTCGATCAGTTTCCTTTAAATCTACATTTAAGTCGCTATATTGAATTTTAAACGCACATTTCAAATTACCGGGGTCACATGCTAACTCTAAAAATTCTCGAAAAATATTTTCTAGCTTCGTATTGACGATACGGTCCTAACAAAACTAGTTTCGTCGAATTCTGAGACTGTTAGAAAAATGGCCAATTTCCAGTCGATTAAAATCAACTGAAACTGGTCAAACGCGTTTTCTTTTGCCACGCTCACATATTAATTCGAAAAATTATGAAATTTGAAATCTAGCAATAACTTAACATCACGGACCCAACAAAACTGGTTTCGTCGAAATCCGAGGTCGTTTGCAAAATGTCCATTTTTAAGGGCCTGAATTCCATAGCGACTATTCAGAATTTTCAACTGGACATATCTTTTGATTCCCGCTATGAAATCTTGATTTGTCGGATTCGTTAGAAAGATATTCACTATTAGATTCCATTATTTTTGGTTTCACTAAAATCCGGATTGTTTTGCACCCGGTACATTCAATTGAAGTTTGAAATCGAATTATCGAACTACCGCGCCATTTTCAGCTCTATTTATAATTATATATAAATATTTATATTCTAACGACGACGTATATAATATATACGTTCGAATTATATTCAAAATAAATTTCTCGTCGATTTTATTTAAAATAATCTATTTTAAATATTCAAAATTCGCCAAAATTGTCAAAATAAAAATTTCAAACTGGCTCGCATTTTACGGGTTGTTACACCTGTACAGATATGAAAAAGCTCCCGACAGAGATCCATGTTTCTTGTACAGCCTAACGACAGAACTCGGTGCACATTAGAGGTTATGTGCGGTTGAGGCATCGAATACGATTGATGATACATACATGGGAAAGTATAGATACATGCATATCTTCTCTAGGTGGGGTATCATAGACTTGAGGGCATTACTCTATGATGGAATCTGATTCGATCGAAGGTGGCAGTCCATACGTTTACGTAGAATAGTAATGACAGATATATGCGGAACATAACATTGTTATATAGAGATCTATGCGTCAGTCCAGCTTAGGATGAGAGGCTGGGTACATTTTTGTGGCATTATAGTGGAGGCCGTCCGAGTGGGGTACCATGGGGTGTACCTTAATTTGGGGGTAGCTACATATGTACTTTATTAGGCTAATCCACTGGGGAGTGAATGGGTTCGACGTGTGCGTATGCCTAGAGTGTTGTTAACCCAATTAACCTAATATATAAGAAAATGTAATGGTGTATGTAATGTTGTCCCAAATGTATAGTTTAAATCCAGTCACCAGAAATTGTGTTCTGACCCCCTCCTCATAACATACTCGAAGGTTAGATTTGTGGCAGAGATATGATAGTTTTCGATATTGGTTAGGCAGTACTTTAATTATATTATACTTTATCCATTCCACTGTAAGATATTTTCTAGGCTCTGATATATTTTATATCTCTGTCTTTTCTGTAGGATACCTGAACAATCAACACGGGTTTCGATGGATTTAGAATTTTGAAACAAAAACTTGGTCTGTATGAATTCGGGTTGTGACATCTAGTATCAGAGCTTAGGTTTAGGATTCCTATATAAATAGCGAGTGAACATATTTGTACATTAAAAAAATATAAATATTATATATATACCCAAATCAATAGAGAAACCCACTAAATAGAAAAAAATTATAATGTGGTAAGAATTGGAATAATTGTTTTGCACACTAAAGGAATGAATATGGAAATTTGAAACCCTTAGGAAATTTGGGTGGATGTTTACAGTATATTTTGAAATAGGGAAAGGAGGATCCCATATGTTAGCATTTCGGATTAGTGGGTTTGGCAGTAAAACCTTATAAATTAGAAAAGGTTAAAAAGAGAAAAGTGGATTAGGAATATGTATAGTTGAGAGAATTGACTTTGTGGGAGTGTCTAGGATAGCCTAGAAAAATTGGAAACCACTTTGAGTCTAACCACATTGTCAACTTTTAAGAACTTGAAATTGTAAAACTTTTGGGAAAATGTTTTATGGTGTTCTCCAATTTTAATCTTAAAAGTTATAGTTTTAAAATATGTAAAGTGCACATATTGAGCTTTAAAGTAAAATGGGGTATATTTTGTAAATAGCGATTTCTTGCGAAAACTTTGTCTAAAGTAAAATTCTCTCAGTAAAAGGTGCATATTATATAGCATGTACAGCTCACTAGTTTTCTTGTTATATTGCATGAAAGGATTAAAAAGCAAAACTAAGAAAATATTGCATTTTGTTAAAATTCTCAGAAAGAAAGTTTTGAAATCTCTATTCTTGTGACAATAATTTTTGATAAATTGTTTTAAAAGAGAAAATTTTGTTGGGTGAACAAGATAAGTTATAGAAATTAAGAATAGAGTAGATGTTTGCACCTTGTAGGAAGTAATTGAACCGACCTTATAGGTAAGAACAAGTTGTAACCCGATTGAGAAATAGTTGTCCTTATCTACTCCGGTTTTAGTGATTTGAAAAAAAAATGATTTACATTTTTTACATAAAATGACATGTTTATTGTTTGGCAAAAGCAAGTTTTCATGAGGAAAATAAAGTTTTGACACTCTTAAATTTTTGGAAGAAAAATTAAATGAAAAGGCCAAACCGTGTTTTAAAGTATGGAGTAGGTAAGGATTAGTGCATAGGGAGGACACGAAATTTTTAGAGGCTAAGAAGTAAATAGCGATAATTACCTTGAAATAATGGTAAGTTCCCGTAGAATCTGTAAGCATTGAAAAGCTTAGGGTGTTGCTTGAAATAATTATTGGTACACAGCTAGGACTAGTGGTGACTACTAGATAGTAAAGGGCAAGTAAGTATTTAGATCATGTTGCTGATTTTCATGTTAGGGGTACAACCCGTTATTGCATTCCTGTTGGGATCGTTCTGTTATTTTGTACCTGTTGGGTAGTTAAGGTAACACCTGAAACTGTAATTGATCCCGTCATTCAAGCTTGCTGTCTGAGGGGGACATAGTCCCGAGATTCTTGGCCCTAGCTATGTAAAGTGTCTATTTTCCTATTTTAATTAAAGGCTTATTTGAAATTAAACTTAGATCAGATGATTAAATAAGCTAAGAAAGAGAAATGGTACAACTAAAAAGGAAACAACAAATTCTATAAAGCAACAAACATGAAGTTAAAGAAAAATGGAAAATTATGAGAAAAGATGAATAAGAGTAAAAATTTCCAAGATAAGATGAAAAAGAAAATCAGCAACAAAGAAAATTTTCTTATGTGGGCTGTGCTTGGATAGGAAAATAAGGAATCTTCATAAATAGTTGTTGGATCTAGATTAAACCTAGAGGGGGGTGAATAGGGTTTATGACAAATTATCACAGAGTAAGTATTATGAGATATTAAAATATTCACAGATCACGGAATGCAGCAGAAATAAAAATACAGAAAGTAAATAACACATGATATATCCAGCTTCGGCAAAATCCTGCCTACTGCTGCATTCCTAAGGTTTCTACTGGGAGTTAATAACAGATCCCGCTTACAGACACTGTAAACTCACGCTCCCTGCTCCTGTTGTAACCCTACGTTAAAAACCGTAGACTGATCTAAACCCCTAGATCAGATTCCCCCTGATTACAACCCTGTAACCAGTAAATCCTAGATTTTACAGACTCCGGTAACTGCCAGTTAATACCTTGACTGGATCACCCTAGTATTTTACAGACACTAGAAACTGTTTGTACGAATTTCAAAACAAAATGAAAAACACAAAAAAAATAAACAATAAAACTAAATTGAAAAGAGGCATAGGAGTTAAAATGTAAGGGTTATCCCCTTATTCATTTTGAAGCAAGCCCGGCCCATCCATTATTTCCTTAGGCCCGATCCCTTTGCTTCCGGAAAATTGGTGGCATGTTGATACAAACTAGGGTTTCAGAAAAAAGAGCCCCAAATCGATTCGATGCTTATAGAATGGATAATCTCTGAAGCTCATCCCCTGCGGCTTGCTTTCTGATGCTTCGATTTGGAATTTTCTCTATCGAAAATGATGGAAAATTTGTGAGTATTCTCTGATTTGAAACTTTATCTCTCAAGTTGATTTTTTTTTTGTTTTCGATAATTGTGTGCCTGTGATGAGTGGTGTATGCATATAGGGATTGTAAAACCCTGATCGATACTCTGATTTCATGGAATTGACTCGGCTAATGTGATTTGTGCGTGTTTTTTTTCTTTTTGATTTCCTTGAATGAAATTGATTCCTTTGCCTTGAAATAGCTTGCGTGATTGATTCCATGATTAACAAACATGCTGTAAATTCTGATTGAATTATTGCCGAGAATTTATCACCAATTTGTTGCTGTGAAACATTTCCCCTTTTAAAATGTAGCCAAAACAATGCACGCTTAATTTCTGAAAACGATTGTTACCAAAAATGTTGAACACTGAGATTTCATGAATTCGACTTTCTTGCCTTATTCTGGTTCCTGAAAAAAAAAACTGCACGATTTGTTCTATATCAAGAATGCATTTGAAAACTGAGAGTATTTGAAATTGTTTTCAATTCTGGAAAGTCATGAATTCAACTTTTGCCACAAACATGAATTTTCAATTCTTTAAATTTTGAATTAATGCTGAAAATAAATATTGCATTGATTGACCTCATTTCTGGAAACCATTGAAAGCAAAAAGGTTTGTTTCCATACTTTTGTATTGTTCATATTGATCTGTCTTTGCTTTAGCTAGTCTTGGATCTTGGCATACCTTATTACTTGTTGCCGTGTGTGCTACTCCAACATGGAGCCCTTGCCAAAAATAAACTTTTGTCCAAAAATAAATTGTTGCCCAAGACACATCTTTTTATTGTATGTAGTGATCTTATTTGCAAAAGCTGGAAAACAAAATACATTGTTTCTTTCCCATTTTAAAATCACTGATTGATTAATGAATTCAGAAAAAGAATTCTTGCCAACTTTTTGATCCCTGAAAGAGTTTAAATGCTTGCCAAAGATGATATATAGTCACTTGCTATGTGAACTTAAAACTGGAATGAACCTTGTTTATATGTGTTTGAGCAAGTTTGGAAAGTTGACTGTTGTGACACTATGCACCATTCTGAACTGATTATTCCCCTGTTGCATTATCCATTACTTGTATACATAAACTTGAAACTGTGTTGATCACTTTGCATTGTTTATGGCTGTTTGACTTGAATCTTGGCTTGAACTCTTCCCTGATTACTTACTGGTCCATGTGATTGTGTGGTTGACATTTCTCATGTACATTTAGCTGATGTGTTGATCATATCCATCATGTATGCACCAAATCATTTGCACTAGTTTTTGTATTCTCCCTTGTTGACCCATGCACCAGTTCTGTTTTTGTCCATCTGCACATTACTGCCATTGTATATCTTACCTTGCATGTAGAACTAGCAGTACACTTGAAACAGCTCCAGTATTCTGCCATGTTGCATGCATTGCTTGAATCCATCTTCTGACTTGTATTGTTGTGTATGTATGCTTTTGGCTCACCATGCATTTGAATCCCACTAATATTCCTCCTGCCTTGTTTTTATGCATACAACTCCATATGTCCATTTACCATTTATTTATGATGCCTTGTTGTGTGATTTACACCATTGTTTTGACCATGCTTGATCATGGCTCGACTATATTCACCTTCTGCTTGTGCCATCTTGAATATTGTTGTACATGCTACTTACATCCTGCTTGTCTCTGGCCCATGCTTGCATATATACCATTTCCATGTTGTAGTTCCACCATGCTATTTTGCTGCCATGATTCCCATTCATGTTGACTGTACATGTGTTTGAGGAGCTCGACCATGTGTTGACTGCTTTGCACTTGAATGTTCAAAACGACTTGTCCATGTCTGCATTCATGTATGCATATGTGTATATATGCACGTATGTGTGTATATATGTATGTATATGTGTGTGGCTGACAGTTATTAATATATATCAGCAGACCACTGCACTGTGTTGTGGCTGTTCAGAATCAGTTGGTTTGATCAGCAAACCAGTGCAGTGTGTTGAGGCTGATCAGTGGGTAATATATATATATATATATATATATATATATATATATATATATATATCAGATCAAGTCGTGAAAAATGATGGGAAACACACTAGAAATCTAAGGCAATTTTTTTAAAAAAATAAATTTTATATTCACATGTATTTTGAAAATTATTTCTGTTCCATATACTGTGTGTGTTTCTGTATATGACAGGTATGAAGATGATGACTGGACTGACAGTGAAGATGCTGTGAGAATAGAAGACTGAAGACAATGAATGAAGTAGTGTCAGTAAATGTGTCTGTATATATATGATTGGTATAGACAAAGTGATTATATGAGTGTTGTACAGAGAATTGTACTGATATTTGTAACAAACAAGATTGAATGAAATAAAATATTATTTTATTGTGTTTAAGCAAACTTATCTATTGTAATTAATTTATTTACAAGTACAATATCATATGTAATATCTGTGAATGTGTACAAATAGTGGAGTCATATAATTTGTATTGTTTGAATGTTGAAATATAATTTTTTATTTAAATAAAATAATATGTGAATATATGAAATCTTGTATAGTCGTATTCTATTTAAATATAAATACTATATTCTTGTCTGTGATGTATATATAGAACAGTACAGTAACAAACACATTTAAAATAATAAATATTTGGTTTGTTATCATCAAACAAAATTCATATAATTGTGTATACAACACCGTTATATACAACAATCTCCCCATTTTGATGATGACAAACAAATATTAAGATTTTGAATACAATAAATGTGTTTGATAGTAAAGAACAAAACTTCCCCTATTTGAATGCTCCCCCTACGACTGAAACTCCCCCTATAACTGTGCATGAGTGAAAAATGAAAATTGATTGAATTTTCAAAATTAAAAATATTTATAAAATAGTCATTCATAAATCAACTATAACTGTGCATGAGTGAAAAATGAAAATTGATTGAATTTTCAAAATTAAAAATATTTATAAAATAGGCACTCATAAATCAAAATCTCAATCCATTCTCCCCCCTTTTTTATCATCGAAAGAATATAGAATTTAAAATATAGATGAACAATGACTATAAATATAATATTAGCTTAAAAGGAGGAACGGACATCATAAATCTCAATCAGTCAAACAAAAATCATGATAAACTGAGAACAGGTGGCATATTTCACATTGTAGAAAATGACAGATTTACGATGAATTTTATAAAAATGAGGAGAGTTATAAAAATATGGATATTTTCCAATAAAAATTTATAATATAAAGCACAAACAATGATGGATTTGGACTATAATTAATAATTCTATTTAAGTGACAACATCGTATAATCTCAGATCCCACTACCTATCAATCCACAAATCATAATACGTCATAAGATTTCAACACATTTCACATATTAGAATATGGATTGATAGGCTGGTTTTTATAAACACCAAGGCGAATTCCAAATTAATTTCTATTTATAGAATATTTTTCCCTTTTTTAATTTATTTAAGAGCACACTGACCATGCATAACTAGATCTTGGATTTTTAAATGAGGTCAGTCGCAGCTTAAATTATAAGCTGTCTCATAACCATGCATGACCAGAGCTTGGATTTTAAAATGAGGTTAGAGACACACTTATATTTATTATTTTCAGCATTTAAAGGAAAAAACTCCTCGGTATATAAAACAAATATATGAATGATAGAAAATGGGGTAGGTACAGAAATGGACGGTAAAATAAATTTCTAAATTAATTTATTATGAAATATGCTCGACTGTACCGCGATCATTGAAAATCTTCAATTGTCACTAATTCTGAAAAAAATAACATAGTCCCATTTTTATCACAAATATTTCCACTGTTTAAAAAAAGATTTTAAAACATATTAACTCTCCACATTAATATAAGATTATCATGGATGACAGAATGATGATAGATAAAGGAGATGGTCGTGAAATAATTGCCAATTCAAAGATATTATAATAAATGTTCAACCATCATGAAAATCCAAACAAACTCTCCTCTTGTTGTGAAATATACTGCAGTCAATATTCATCACAATTTCAAAATCTGATAATAATTTTGATGAATTCTAAATGCAGTTCAACTTGGATATTGATTTCAATTTCAATTTCAATTTCTGAATAAATGATTAATAAATAATTTTAAAATTGAAAATCAATTACAAGAGGAAATTGAACAGAACTATACAGGACAAGAAAGATTTAAAAATATACGGCAAAACAAATTTAGCACTTTTAAACTGATACCATCTGATGTCTCAATTAATGAGGATTTTAAATTGATACTGAAGACAAACAAGGATATCAAAGAATTTTAAGCACGGATTCCAAGCAGACAAGATTTACAATTCAAGCATAACAAAATAATAGGCAAATCAAAGCAAGCAGTTATCTGAACATAGTACCAGAGCAGCACAAAACAGTTTGAAAGTAGACTTGTCAAGATGACGGTCACATAAGATGATTCATGATCCAAGATCAAAAATACCATTTATTTTAAATCATTTGATGAAATATGAAGATATCAGGATTCAATGAATCGATCACACCAGATTGTAAATTTTTAATTCGAGATATGTGTGAGATTCAATAAATCTATAATTTCAAATGATTTTAAACAAACAAATATTCAAATCAAATAATCATGAAATAACAATGAATTTTAAGACCATATTTTCAAAGGAATTTGCGTAAGTATTTCTAACAAGCCCATAGAAAAATTCAGATCATTTACATCAGGTTTGATAGATGTTCATGATCCAAAATAATTTATTTGAAATCACTTGAATCAATGTCAAGTTTTGGAATATAATGAATCAGTCACACAAGATTGATAATTTCAAATTTAAGAGGCATGTGAGATTCAGAATATCGAGAATTCCAGATGATTTCAATTAAACAGATTTCACCATAAAAAAATCATTAGTAAAGATGAATTTTAAGATGTAACACTGAGATTCAGACAAAATAAAATTTCCAAGCCAATCTGAAAATCAATGAAATTATCACAACTGAGAAGTAGCAGTGTGCTGTAATGAGTATATTATTTTAAGCTTTTCTAAAATGAATTAAAAGAAACTCAAAACAACAGAGATGTGTGAAATTCCATTAGTTATTCAGATCTTCAAAAAAATAGAACTCATATTAACAGTGTTCAAGATATAACAAGAATACGTCAACACTATTAGGAATTCAGAAAACAGAAAGTGAACTTCAAAACAGTTGCAGGTGTATACAAGTTTAAAAACAAGATCTGGAAAAATATCATATATTTTTATTCAAGTAAAGCAAATTTCCAGACAGTCCAGAGTTCTGCAACTGGAAGTTAAGGAAGCCTAAGAGAAAAAAATATGGTAGTGATATATCAAGAACAAAAACAAAAAAAAGAAAGAGGTAGAAGGAGAAATAAACAAGAATAATAAAATATTTACAAAGATGAGTTCAGAGATCATACCTGAGATCAGTGTAAACCAGAATCTCTAACTCAACAGATTTGGCTAAGGAACTGTGGATAATCCAATGATATGAAGCAGTTTCAATTTCTCTGTAGCAATGCAATTCCTCAGCCCCCTTCGGTAACTAGTAATTTAGGGAATTGAGTGGTCTAACAAAATTAGTAAAACCACTCATAGTTGTGTGTCGGACTTTCGGTACCCAAACTTGTTTGAACAGCAACCCATCAGAGTTTACCATAGTGCCTTTTAGGGACCCAAATTTGTTTGAATTTAACAAAACACGTTTTATTTCCTTTTGGGATCCAAGAATGTACAAATGGATTGTTATAAAATAAATTCTCGTTTCGATTATGATTTGAAAATCCTTTGAAATTTTCAAAGTTTAAATTTTCAAAGAAAACATTTCCAAAGTGATTTGAGGGATTTTTAAAATTATTTGTTCTTCTCTTTTCAAACTCATTAATTTTTCCAAAGTCGAGTCCACTTTTATTTCCTGATGAAAACTGATTTTCAACAACATATTTAAATATTTTTTTACCATTAGAAAATTTAGTCAATGTTGTTTCAAGTCGTTGAATTTCAGTGTTAAGATCACCGTTTTCTTTCATTAAATCTGAACAATAATTTTTAGTGATCTTACATCTTTCAAATCAGATTTCAAAGCTAAATTTTCATCTTTAAGAAAATTAATTTTGGCTTGGAACTTCGAGATTTCAAATTCAAATCGTTTTTGTTTTTCAGAATGAAAATTCTTGGATTTTTCAATCTCATTTTCAAGTTCTTTCAAAATCAAATTACTTTTCACCAAATTTTCATTTTCAGGAATTTCAAGTTTGGAATTTATAGCAATTTTAAAATTTTCAAATTCCTTTTGCAGAAAATTATTCGAACTTGATAACTTAATCTTGTTTTCTTTTAAGATCAGAATTTCCTTTTCAAATTTTTGAATATTTTTATTGAGATGAACAAGGTTGGTTTCCAATTTCACACAATTTTTGCAATTTGAATTTAAAGAATTTTTGAAATATTCAAGTTGTAATTCCAAATTATCAATTTTGCTGGTCAACTCAAGATTTTAGATTTCAGAAATTTGTTTTCAGATTGGATTTTATCAACAAACTTAGTTAGATCAGCACACATACAAACTAAATCTTCATATGAGAAATTTCCTGTCCCATCGTCTGTTGAATCTCCATCGACTGATCCATTTGAATTCTCGTTTGTAAATCCTATTAAGCAGAACTCTAAATCTGAGTTGACTTTATCAGGTTTTGAGATGTGGTTGTCAGATCTTCCATACTTCGTATTGAGAGTATCCCAGATTTCCTGTGCAGATAAACAATGACAGATAAGATTAAACTGTTCAGTATTAAGATAATCAAATATGATATTCATAGCACGAGCATTGAAAGTAATATCTACACTATTAAACCCATTGATAACAACATCCCAACATTTAATATTAATAGATTTTAAATAAAATTCCATTTTGGATTTCCAGGTTGAAAAATATGTTCCATCGAAATTAGTTGGAAATGAACTGGACTGACTCTCTATCGTTGACAACTAGGATCCATGATTCTAGGGTTAATGAGATTACCATGCTTTGATACCACTTGTTGGATCTAGATTAACCCTAGAGGGGGGGAGGGTGTGAATAAGGTTTATGACAAATTTTCGCAGAGTTTAAATATTACAGGATATTAAAATATTCACAGATCATAGAATGCAGTAGGAATAAAAATACAGAAAGTAAATAACACACGATATACCCAGCTTCAGCAAAATCCTACCTACTGCTGCATTCCTAAGGTTTCTACTAGGAGTTAATGACAGATCCCGCTTACGGACACTGTAAACTAGCACTCCCTGCTCATGTACTAACCCTACGCTTAAAACCGTAGAATGATCTAGACCCCTAGATCAGATTCCCCCTGATTACTACCCCGTAACCAATAAAACCTAGATTTTACAGACTCTAGCAACTGCCAGTCAACACCCTGACTGGATCACACTAGTACTTTACAAACACTAGAAACTGTTTGTATGAATTTCAAAACAAAATGGAAAAAACAACAAAACTAAATTGAAAAGAGGCCTAGGAGTTAAAATATAAGGGTTATCCCCTTATTCATTTGGAATCAAGCCCGACCCATCCATTATTTCCTTTTGCCTGATCCCTTTGCTTCTGAAAAAATGGCGGCTTGTTGATACAAACTAGGGTTTCAGAAAAAAGAGCCCCAAATCGATTCGATGCTTATGGAATGGATAATCTCTGAAGCTCGCCCCCTGCAGCTTGCTTTCTGATGCTTCGATTTGGAATTTGCTCTATCGAAAATGATGGAAAATTTGTGAGTATTCTCTGATTTGAAACGTTATCCCTCAAGTTGATTTTTTTTTTGTTTTCGATAATTATGTGCCTGTGATGAGTGGTGTATGTATATAGGGATTGTGAAACCCTGATCGATACTCTGATTTCATGGAATTGACTCGGCTGATCTGATTTGTGCATGTTTTTTTTCTTTTTGATTTCCTTGGATGAAATTGATTCCTTTGCCTTGAAATACCTTGTGTGATTGATTCCATGATTAACGAACATGCTGTAAATTCTGATAGAATTGTTGCCGAGAATTTATCACCAATTTGTTGCTGTGAAACATTTCCCCTTGTTAAAATGTAGCCCAAACAATGCACACTTAATTTCTGGAAAACAAATTGTTACCAAAAATGTTGAACACTGAGATTTCATGAATTCGACTTTCTTGCCTTATTTTGGTTCCTGGAAAAAAAACTGCATGATTTGTTCTGTATCAAGAATGCATTTGACAACTGAGAGTAATTGAAATTATTTTCAATTCTGGAAAGTCATGAATTCAACTTTTGCCACAAACATGATTTTCCAATTTTTTAAATTCCGAATCAATGCTGGAAATAAATATTGCTTTGATTGACTTCATTTCTGGAAACCATTGAAAGCAAAAGATTTGTTACCATACTTTTGTATTGTTCATATTGAATTGTCTTTGCCTTAGCTAGTCTTGGGTCTTGGCATACCTTATTACTTGTTATCGTGTGTGCTACTCCATGTGTACATTGAGCCCTTGCCAGAAATAAACTTTTGTCCAAAAATAAATTGTTGCCCAAGACACATCTTTTGATTATATGTAGTGATCTTATTTGCAAAAACTAGAAAACAAAATACATTGTTTCTTGCCCATTATAAAATCACTGATTGATTAATGAATTTAGAAAAATAATTCTTTCCAACTTTTTGATCTCTGAAAGAGTTTAAATGCTTGCCAAAGATGATATATATTCACTTTCTATGTGAACTTAAAACTGGAATGAACCTTGTTTATATATGTTTGAGCAAGTTTGGAAAGTTGACTGTTGTGACACTATGCACCATTCTGAACTGATTATTCCCCTGTTGCATTATCCATTACTTGTATACATGAACTTGAAACTATGTTGATCACTTTGCATTGTTTACGGCTGTTTGACTTGAATCTTGGCTTGAAATCTTCCCTGATTACTTGCTGGTCCATGTGATTGTGTGGTTGACATTTCTCATGTACATTTAGTTGTTGTGCTGATCATATCCATTCTGTATGCACCAAATCATTTGCACTAGTTTTTGTATTCTCCCTTGTTGACCCATGCACCAGTTCTGTTTTTGTCCATCTGCACATCACTGCCATTGTATATTTTACCTTGCATGTAGAACTAGCAGTACACTTGAAACAGCTCCAGTATTCTGCCATGTTGCATGCGTTGCTTGAATCCATTTTCTCACTTGTATTGCTGTGTATGTATGCCCTTGGCTCACCATGCATTTGAATCCCACTGATATTCCTCCTGCCTTGTTTTTATGCATACAGCTCCATATATCCATTTACCATTCATTTATGATGCCTTGTTGTATGATTTACACCATTATTTTGACCATGCTTGATCATGGCTCGACTATATTCACCTTTTGCTTGTGCCATCTTGAATATTGTTGTACATGCTACTTGCATCCTGCTTGTCTCTGGCCCATGCTTGCATATATACCATTTCCATGTTGTAGTTCCACCATGCTATTTTGTTGCCATGATTACCCATTCATGTTGACTGTACATGTGTTTTAGGAGCTCGACCATGTGTTGACTGCCTTGCACTTGAATGTGTCAAAACGGCTTGTCCATGTTTGCATTAATGTATGCATATGTGTATATATGCACGTATGTGTGTGTATATATGTATATATATGTGTGGCTGACAGTTATTAATATATATCAGCAGACCACTGCACTGTGTTGTGGCTGTTCAGAATCGGTTAGTTTGATCAGCAAACCAGTGTAGTGTGTTGAGGCTGATCAGTGGGTAGTAGAAATATATACGTATCAGATCAAGTCATGAAAAATGATGGGAAACACACTAGAAATCTAAGGCAATTTTTTTTTTAAGAAATAAATTTTATATTCACATGTATTTTGAAAATTATTTCTGTTCCATATACTGTGTGTGTGTTTCTGTATATGACAGGTATGAAGATGATGACTGGACTGACAGTGAAGATGCTGTGAAAACAGAAGACTGAAGACACTGAATAAAGTAGTGTCAGTAAATGTGTCTGTATACATATGATTTGTATAGACAAAGTGATTGTATGAGCGTTGTACAGAGAATTGTACTGATATTTGTAACAAACAAGTTTGAATGAAATAAAATATTATTTTATTGTGTTCAAACAAACTTGTCTATTGTATTTAATTTATTTACAAGTACAATATCATGTGTAATATATGTGAATGTGTACAAATAGTGGAGTCATATAATTTGCACTTTTAGAATGTTGAAATATAATATTTTATTTAAACAAAATACTTTGTGAATATATGAAATCTTGTATAGTCGTATTCTATTTAAATATAAATATTATATTCTTGCCTGTGATGTATATATAGAACAGTACAGTAACAAACACATTTAAAATAATAAATATTTGGTTTATTATCATCAAACAAAAATCATATAATTGTGTATACGACACCGTTATATACAACAATAGTTACATAAAATCCAAGTACGGTTGGAAAAAGGTACATAAAAGAAAAACGGAAGACGTGAAATTTTCCATTTTCCACCTTTTTGTAACATAAGATATCAAATTTAGAAAATTTAATTTTTCTGAAATTCAAAAATAAAGTTGGTTGGTAGGATTTTGGATGCAAAAATTGGATGAACTGCGCTCTTACTCAGTAAGAGTGTGGGAAAATTTGGATGAAAATGTAATTTTATTTTTAAAATATTGCATTCATGTAGAACCGCCAGTATATTTAGGATGTGAGCATCATATTTTTGAGGAATTTTTGAAAAATTTGCATACACATGGGAGGTACTGCTTAGGTACATGTATTATTATGTTGTATTTCACTTTGCACAAGTGCACAATGTTTGCAAAAATTGGATGCATACATGATGTATGTATATTATGCGAGGGGTTAATTGATTTAAAAGAAAAATATAATAATGATAATATAAATGCATAATGTATATGACGGATGGAAAAGCTCCCGACCGAGTTTCGTGTTTCTTGTACAGCCCTGCCACGGAACTCGGTGCACATTAGAGGTTATGTGCGGTTAAGGCATCGAATACGATTGACGGTACGTACGTGGGAAAGTATAGATACATGCATGTCTGCTCTGGGTGGTGTATCATAAACTTGAGGTCGTTACTCTATGATGGAATCTGATTCAATGGAAGGTGGCAGTCCGTACGTTTACGTAGCATAGTAATGACAGATATATGCAGAACGTAACATTGCTATATAGAGATCCGTGTGTCACTCTGGCATAGGATGAGGGTCTGCGTATGTTTTTGTAGCATTATGGTGGAGACCGTGCGAGTGGGGTACCATGGGGTGTACCTTAGTTTGGGGATGCTACATATATACTTTATTAGGCTAATCCATTGGGGAGTAAATGGGTTGGACATGTGCGTAAGCCTGGAGTGTTGTTAACCCAAGCAACCTAATAAATAAGAAAATGTGATTGAACGGTATATGTAGGGTTATCCCAAATGTATGGTTTAAATCTAGTCACCAGAACTTGTGTTCTGACCCCCTCCTCATAACATACTCGAAGGTTAGATTTATGGAAGAGATATGATTGCTTTGGATACTGGTTAGGCAGTGTTATTAATACGGTAAGGCTATACTTTGATTATATTATACTTTATCCATTCCGTTGTGAGATATTTTCTTAGCTCTGATATATTTTGTATCTCTTTCTTTTCTATAGGATATAAGAGCAACCAACTCGGCTTTCGATGGATTAGAATTTAAAAAAAAAAATTGGTCTGTCGGAATTCGAATTGTGACATCGGACCTGCTACAACACAAGACAGAGATTCAGATTAGACATGTGAACCTCGTTTTAAAGTGTCTGACCAATTTAGACATCTTGACCAAGGCACCAGACATTTGAGCTGAGATTAGGGTCAAAAATTGACCCTGGATCAAACGTCTGACCCTATAGTTCAGACCTTTAACTTGTTGCAAATCAGAAAATGAAGAATCGAACTCTCTGATAGGAGAGTTCCAGCAACTTCGAACTTTGCGTTATGACTCCAAATGTTTAGAGAGGTCATACATTCTCTAATACACAAAAACAACATGTAAATACACCGGTTCAAGGGATTACTGTAACACCCTGTATTTTCTGTTAACGTTATAATAACGAATTAAACAATATTTAATTATAAATGCGAGAATCAAGGGAAACGGGTTAGGCCATTGCGTTCGTCTCGTAATTCTTCTTGAGATAGAGTCCGAGTTTGCGTAAAACGGACACCGTATGAAGGAGATATGGACGAACAAAGAAAACTAGAAAAAGAAAAAATATATAAATGCACTGGTGCACTTGGGAAGTGAGCCAGTACAAAAATTGCACTGGCGCACCTGCCTAGTGCGCCCAGGTCGAGCTGAAAGCCTGCACAGCTTTCTGGTGTGCTCTGATCCATACTGTGACTCATTGCTGAGTCCTTTCTGACTCCTTGCTGAGTCATTAGGGCTGAGGTGTCACCCTATCCTGATTTAATGGTTGTGGTTAACTCTAGGTTCATCCGACGGCTATAATTAAATTGAAATTCTATATAAACAACCTAATGCTCAACCTAAAATCACACAAAAATAATCCTAGAACTGTCATGCCATCAATAGAGAACTTGGTATAGCCGTCACCGCTTTCAATTCAGAAACGAGATAAAAGCCTACATCAAAATCAAATTAAAAGTAATCAAATTCAACGATCTACATCAAAGGCGAGCATACCAATTTCAGAATTCAGATTTCAGAAATCAAGAATTCCTTTTTAGTTTGTAAGTTGGTTATTACGTAGATTTAAACGTTCTTTTAATTAAAATCATTACATGTTGTAATTCGAATATAGAATGATGCTTATGTATAAGATAAATAAAGATCGATTCTCGTTTATCTTAAACTACCATTGCGATTGATCATGCCTATATGTTTGTGATTATGAACATACCATATTGTATGTTGTTGGAATCTATTATGATTGGGTAAAGAACTTATCATGCCAACTGAATGGTGAAACATGTCATGTTATAATTTGGTGGTTACTTGCAAGTTTATGATCTAAATCACATGCTAACATGTTAGATCAACATTCATGTATTTAGAACTATGTTAAGTTGAATCTATTTATGTTGCAAGATTTGGATTTGTAGCTCTCTTATGTTTTAACACATAAGCTATCATGCTAAGTTGTGATTCAAATATGTTTATAATAGCTGTCTTATGTTTTAACACATAAGTTATCATGCTAAGTTGTGATTCGAATATGTTTATAGTAGTTCTCTTATGTTTAACACACATAAGTTATCATGCTAAGTTGTGATTTAAATATGTTTGTAGTAGCTTTCTTATGTTTTGACACACATAAGTCAATATGCTAAATTGTGGTTTAAAATTGTGTTTATATGTTAAACCTCCATGTTAGACCTATATCAAGTTTACATGATAATTAGATCCAACTTAGTCACAAGTTCACCTTGACCTGTTTAAATTAATTAATGATGCTTCTATGCCGAGTTTCACGTGATAAGTTAAATGTATGCTATTTTATGTTTATTTCATGTCCCTTGTTTATTACCCCTTTTTGTTTACGGGTTTGGGCTAATTTACTAGCCCAATATTATATGTGATTCATGCGAACGTTCCACGGGGATAGCGATGGGAAAACATGAAAATTTCATGGCATAGATTTGTTCATAAAATGGTATATTTGATATACCATTTATTGTGAGCCTAATCAAAAGGATAATCATGGCATGATTAAATTAAAATTAATTTACATATAGAATTGGACATATATAGAAAATATATGAATTTAGAAAAGACGAATATGCCTAACCCGAGGTTAGACTGAGTTGTGGTGTAAAACTGCCCGGAACCGACCGGCATATCCAGTGACCACAACAAGACCTGTCTAATGTGGGTGGTTAGTGCATCAAGCCCAAAAAGGACCCGAGGATAGACTGAGTTGTGGTGTAAAACTGCCCGGAACCGACCGGCACATCCAGTGACCACAACAAGACCTGTCTAATGTGAGTGGTTGGTGCTTTAATGAATAAATTAAAGCTAAGTCAGGATTGGTAGGGTTAAGTCAAGTAGGGAAACACTTAACCGATTCAACATGTTAAATAACTGATGGGTGGGGTTAGGTAAACTTGGACACTTAACCAAATAATCATGTTGATTAGAAAACCCTAGTAACGGGGACCTATTTCAGCAGTAACCCACATAGATGTATCATGGTACCCTAAACTAGGCAGGGTGGGGCACGATTACTGGGCTGATTATAAGCAGTCAAAACGTCGGCGGTTGGTGCGTCAGTGTAGGTTCCAACGGAGTACGGGCGTGCACGTACTCCGGAGTGGTAAAAGCAGGCACTGGGCATCAGTAGTATACACTGTGCATCTTGAATCGTGTCGGGTTTCCACCAGTGGGATTGATACAACCCATGGTGGGACCAGCATAGGTATCTGCAGTCAAGCGGGGCCAAATGACACAGGACATGAATGCATGCGAGTAGGAGCCGATCATTAAGGGGATCGTTTGTTATGAACACGTGGGGCTGGTTGAACCAATAGTTAGTAGGTGCAGAGACTATAGTAATGGGTGCGATCACATGTTCCTCTTATCTTATATTAGGGTATTGTCCTATGTTCTGTTATTACTGTCATGATCCCTTTCCTTGTTTAAATTCTAGTAATCACTGAACTTACCAGACTTATTGTTTGACCCTTTTCTTTCGTCCTCTTTTCTTCCGTTCCCCCCCAGGTCCACAGGGAGGGAACACTTCAGCTTAGTCGGACTCTTTGCAAGCTTCAAGAAAGTAGATGTATGATTGGGACTCTCTTACCTTGGTTATGGCTTTTGGATACTACAATTGGGGATTTATGTAGTTTTATTTATGGTTTATGCTTCTTTATTAAATAATCAAGACAAAAATTATGGTCTAATGTTTTGGAAGTTATTTTGAGACAATTTGCTGTAATGTTTTTGTATTGAACCACGTATGCAATAAATGTTTGATTTTTACTGCTTATATTTATCTGTCTTGTAAATTTTTCTGTGTCTTGTACTTATAACTCTCCACCAAAGTTAAGGCATTCCCTTTGTGAGTGACCTTAATGGAGGTGGGGTGTTTCACTTGGTATCAGAGCAAAGGTTTACCAGATCAGATAAGAGTTTTTGAAAAAAACCAATTTTCAAAAAGAAATATAAGGAAACATTTTACAAGAAAAGGTGTTATTTTATTTCAAAGGCATAATTCCCCAAAGCCATATGCCCTATCATTCTATCCCTTGTTTTGAATCTTTTCTTTTTTGTTTCAGCATGTCTGGGAATCTTAACCTTCCAGAGGGTGTATCGATACCTGGCTGGTTCAAGAGGTGCTTAGAGGCTAGGGCCAACGACGCAGGCCCAGCAGATATTCCTCCTCCTCCAGCTGCAGCGGTTCCTTCTCCTCCTCCTCATGCAAATTCTTTCTCAAAGTTTAGTAGAGACTTTAGGGCCATGGGTGGAAAGGATTTCAAGGGAACTGAATCATTCGTAGAAGCAAGAAACTAGCTCAAAGAAATTGAGGATCTATTCGATATCTTCGAGGTGGACGATAGACAGAAGATACTGTTAGCGGTGTGGTTGCTCAAAGACGAAGCTTCCTATTGGAGGGAAGTCATTAACGCTGAAAGACCAGTTGAAACATTGATGGATTTCAGAATGAGGTTTGAGATGAAATTCCTCTCACAAGCTGAATGAAGTTTACAGTTGGAAAAGTTCTTATCTCTTAAGCAAGGAAGTATGACGGTCAAGGAGTACGTCAACCAATTCAATCAGCTGGCCCGATTTGGACTGGACTTAGTGAATACTCCTAAAAGAAGGCTCTCCGTTTTGTCAAGGGATTGAGTGAGTCACTTCAAAGCCTGGCTATGACCTATGTACTTATGGGGGCTACTTACGAGAGGTTAGTGGACATGGCACTCTTACATGAGGATGACAAGGGCAAGAAAGAGGCAAAAGCGGAAGTGCCTCAAGATAAAAAGGGGGAGGTGTAACAACCCTGAATTTTGGGGTAAATTTAAAAATTTATTTTTAAACTAATTTTAATGTGTTTTGATATTTAAAATAATTTATTTTAAATAATAATGATTAAAATTTTATTTAAATCGAAGTTAGGATGAATAATTTAATTTTAATTATAAAAGGAGTTAGAAATAGCGCGGTAGTTTGAATAATCAAGCTTGAACTTTGACTGACCGTACAGGATGGAAAATTTAACGGATTTTAGTGGAACCAAAAATATTAGAATCTATTTAAAAATATATTTCCAATGAATCCGAAAAATCGAAATTTCATAGTGGGAATCAAAAGTTATGCCCAGTTTAAAATTTAGAAAGGTCACTATGAAATTTATATATAATATAAAGGTCAAAAATGATACTTTTTGCATACGAATGAATTTGGACTCAAAACCGCTTCCATTGAGTTCAGAATGATGTTTCTGCATTTAAAAAGTATAAACACTTATATATTTCGGTTTCGTAAATTATTTGTTTAAAAATGTATTTTTAATATTTAATATATACGCCTTGAAAATAATCATTTTTCAAACGACCTCTGTTTTCGACGAAACCACATTTGTTGGATTCGGAATGTCAAATTATTGCTAAGTTTAATTTTTCATAATTTTTCGAATTAATTTGTGACGGTGGCAAAAAGATTTCAGTTTGGTCAATTTCGGTCAATTTTAATTGACTTGAAAAATGCCATTTTTCAAATAGGCTCAGAATTGAACAAAATTAATTTTCCTAGGTCCGCAGCGTCAAAACATAGCTAAATATATTTTTCGGGAATTTTTGAAGTTAATTTGTGACCCCGGCGAATTTTTACGTACGGTTGAATTAAAAATTAAATGATTTATTTTAAAAATAAAGTAAACATGCTGTAAACTTCGAAATTGGGCTTTGCCACTAGCGCCATTGCGTTCAGAAGACGTCAAAACCTATAGTTTGATAGTAAGCATGCCTAATTCTGAGTTCGGGCTAAATCGGGCCTTAATTGGGTAATTAATTAATATAATAATATAAATATACACCTTAATCCCAAACCCTAATCCCCTTCCTCTAGAAATCAGCCGCCGCCCCTCTCTTCTATAGCGAAGAACATTCGATTTTCATCCTCTAATCTCTCTCAATCCATACAATAAAAATCCATTCTCCTTTGGAACTTATTGAAGAGATTTTCAAGAGCTTTAATTCTATACGGATATGATGGAGTTTAATTGAGTAATTTGCCCGGATCCCACCTCCAAACCCGTGGTCAAACAGCCCCCATTGCACCCCCATGGCCCCACCGCACCTTCCCTCACCTAGGGCGTCGTGCTCCCCTCTCCTTCCTCTTCGACGTCATACCACCTGATCGTTGTCTAACTTCAAGATTAAATCGAAAATGGGAGACCTAGTTTTGAACAAAATGGGTTCAAAAATAAAAAAAGAATGACCTTGGAACGTGATGGAGGAAGATGAGAAGAAGGTTGACTTTTTCAACCTTTAATTATTTAATTACTTAAATTCAAATTTGACCGATCTTAATTTAATCATAACTAATGCGTACGAACTCGAAATTGAACGATTTCAGGTGCGCCACGATCGTGAGAACGAGATCTATACGATGACACTAACTAGACCTGATTCTGAGCAAGTTGAATTTTTGACAAATTTTGGATCTGAACAGCGCAGAACCCAATAATGATGTGAGATTTCTATTTTAAAATTTATATTTTATTCCTTTATGCTTGAATCTCATATGTACGTATTTATTTAATTGAATCTGTGATTGTTGTACTTAAAATTTTATTATTAGTTGATGGTGACTGTTTGTACTACTCATGTTTGATAGATCTGGTTTGTAAAAGCCAGAATTCCCTTTTTAATTTAATCTAAGTTGTAGATCGGAATTCTATTCTGAATCCATGTATGTAAAATATTCGTTGTGTTTGTAAATTAGTAGAATTCACTTTTGTTGTAAACTAAGGAATTACTTTTGTTTTTAATTTAAAAAAGAAATTACTTTTGTTTTAATTAAAAAGGAAGGAATTTCCACCATCACTTTTTTCAAAGTACAAAAGTGATATTTTCACCGCCATTTGGTCAAATTAAAAAGATGGATTTTACACCGTCATTTTTTTTGTCAAAAAGAAATAAAAAGATTGTAACTTTGTAAATTAAAAAAAAAAGAAAATTAACTATTGTTGTGTATATTAAAAAGATTTCATTATGTTTGTAATGCAAGAACACAAACAAAAGATTTCTAACAGTATTTACATTGTTTTGTAAAAATGAAAAATAACATTGTTTACTTTATTTTATCAAAAGAAACTTTGTTTTCATTGTTTGAAAATGAAAAGAATCGATTGTGTTTGAAAATGAAAAGAATCATTTGTGTTTAGAAATGAAAAAGAATCACTTTCATTTGTAAATGAACAGAACCACTTTTGTTGGTAAATAAAATGAAATTTACTTTTGTTATAAAGATAATTTTCACCGTCATGTTTTGTTAAAAATAAAAGATAATTTTCACCGTCATGTTTTATTAAAATTAAAAAATAATTTTCACCGTCATGTTTTGTTAAAAATAAAAGATAATTTTCACCGTCATGTTTTGTTAAAAATAAAAGATAATTTTCACCGTCATGTTTTGTTAAAAAGAAAGTAATGTCATTAACACTGTTTTTTGTTTAAAATAAAGTAATGACATTAACATTGATTTTAGTTGAAAAATGTGAAAAGACATCATTTTTGTCTTTGTTTTGTTAATATAAAAAGACATCATTTTTGTCTTTGTTTTGTAATATAAAAAGACATCATTTTTATCTTTGTATTGAAAATGTAAAAAGATATCATTTTTTTTTAAAAAAGAAAAGAATGATTTTCACTGTCATTTGTTAAAATGAAATTATAATTATTTTGCACCGTCATTTGTTAGAAATGAAATGAACATTATTTACATCGTTATGTGTTAAGTTAGAAAAAGAAGAACATTACTTCCGCCGCCATTTTATTAGAAATGAAAAATAGGACATTAATTTCAATGGTTAAAAATGAAAATTACATTTTCATGTAATAAGATAAAAAGAAGAAAGGATTACATATTCATGTAATGAGATTAAAAGTAGGAAGTTTACATTTTCATCTAATAAGATAAAAAGAAGAAAGGATTACATATTCATGTAATGAGATTAAAAAGTAGGAAGTTTACATTTTCATGTAATAAGATAAAAAGAAGAAAAGATTACATATTCATGTAATGAGATTAAAAAGAAAGAAAATTACATTTTTATGTAATTAAGATTTAAAGAATGAAAATTACATTTTTATTATAAGAAAATTAAAATTACATTTTTATGTAATTAAAAAGATGTCATTGAAAATAAAATTGCATTGTTATATGAAATTAAAGATTAAGGATTTACATTGTAAATAAAATCACATTTTTAAATGTAATTAAAGAATAAGTTTTTGCATGTAAAATATAATTACATTTTTATATGTAATTAAAAAGGAAGAATTTGCATAGTAAATAAAATTACATTTTTATGTGTAATTAAAGTATTAAAATTTACATTGCAAATTAAAAAGTAAGAAAAATACATTTATATGTAATTAGATGTATAGAAACATAAAATTACATTTTTATGTAATTAAGTTAAAGTTTATATTTTCATGTAATTAAAATTTAAAGTAAGAAAATTACATTTGTATGTCATGAGAAGATTAGATTTTGACATTGAGAAATTATTTAATGCCATGTAGATTATGTTAAAAAGGAAAGTTTACATTTTTAATGTGAATAAAAATAATAGAATTAAAATGTATATTTTTATCGCCACTTTAGATGCAATTAAAGAATAGAATAAATATTGCATATTTTTATCGTCATTTTAGAGGCGGTAAAAAGAAGTTACATTTTTCAATGTAAATAAAAGAAAAATAGGAAGTTACATTTTTATATGTAATTAGAGAAATATAGAAACTTATATATATTTTTCAATGTAAATAAGGATGAAATAGAAATTACATTTTTTTATATGTAAATAAAAGAATTTACATTTTTCAATGTAAACAAAAGAAATAAAAGAATGATTAGGAATTCACATTTTCCAATGTAAATAGAATATGAAATGAAAGTTACATTTTCAATATAATAATATATTGATATACAAGTTTACATTTCTCAATGTAAATAAAATAGGAATAGAAAATTACCTTTTTTTTAATGTAAATAAAAGGATTAGAAATTTATATTTTAATGAATGGTTTTTCATTAGAAAGAATAATGAACCAAATATACATTTTGTTTAATTTGAAAGATAAAAGAAAAATATACATTGTTATGTTTAGGATGTGTATGTAAATAAAAATAAAAATAAGCATTATTGCGTGTCATGTTATACCTCGACATTATATATACAAATAGGGATATTCGATGTTAACAAAATATAGCGAATGGAATGGATGACGGAATTATATATATATATATATATATATATATATATATATATATATATATATAAATTAAAAGTAAATGAATCGAGCGTGGTAGTTCACATTTTGGAATCGTGTACCGTCGGATTTTCCCAAAACTGAAACCGTTAGGTTCGCCTTGGGAAGACCTTTCCAACGATATGAATTGTGTTAAAATCCAACGGTTAGATTTAGAGAAATATGTAAAACAAATTTGGGTGAGAACAGCGCCAAGGTCGCCTATTGACATGAGTGTTATTAAATAAAATTCAATTATTTTTATATAAATAAAAATAGAGATTAATCGTTATAAATTAATATTAACGATAAGAAATGATTTTAAATTATATATATGCAAAGATCATTTGAAATGTCTGAGTTCAATCTCATTTCAAATGATTATTCGTCGATCTAAGTCGAAGAATTGAAGACGATGATTGAAGACCGACGATCTCCACGTCGAATGGATGAGTTACCATTGACGCCCATGGTTGGAGTAGCTACCTTGAAGGGGCTACATTGGTGGCCGGCTAGACTACTTGTTGGTTGTTCGGATATGAGAGGTATAAGGTGCCTCCAGTTTCATTCAGACCCAGAACGGACTTGAAAATGGATTGTATGTCTAACGTTGTATTCCTTTATACGGTATTCGTTGATCTCTGCTAAATATATATCTATTTGGTGTTTAACACCCTTCTCTAAGACGTACGAGCTTAGAGGTTATATATTGGCAGGAATCAATGGTATGGTATGAATTTACAATGTGGCATGCTAAGATGCATGGATCAATGTTTTGTTGAAAAGCAGGCCTTGTGGATGATGATCAAAGCACAGCTTGAATAAGCATAGCTTTGAGTATTACGTAGCTTCACGAGCCTCACAACCCGGTTGAGTCTTAAACGGGAGAAGGGAATGCAGGGAGAGCAGCATGTTTCTTTCTAGCTAGGGATAGTGTCAGTGCTTAAACTGGATGTTATTTTACTTATGTGGATGATGGAATGAGGCGCGCCTCGGATGATAGGTCCTATAGGACCGGGAAACGTGTGTTCAGGAATTGCCAATCCACAAAGCTGTATGTGTGGACCGGCCCTGCAGGATCCAAGGGTTAACTGCGGGGAATCCTGAGACATTAGCTAGAGTGTCTCGAATCGGTTAGGAGCTCCTCCCTAGCCTTGACTCATGATGGAAAACCAAATTCTCAATACGACCCTACGAATTTGATTGTATTACCAGTATGGAAGCATAGTATATGGTAGCTATGCTTCCTAGGATTGATACATTTACTTTGAAATGTTTTTAAAACATATATACACTAATAATAATATCAAATTCGTTTTTATCGTACCAAGCATGTTTAATCATCATAAGATAAAACTCTATCCTCTGGTTTGCGTTGCATTGTGTGATGGGACTTGAGTCTTATGATGATTCCATTTTTCTAAAAAGCATTGCGTTGTTTAGCGATTTACTTTATTTTTATGCACTGGCAATCCAATGGAGTAAACCCGTTCCGCATTAGCAGCGTGGTCCTGAGATTAACCTTATTATTAGGTTTGTTAAGTAAGATTTCTCATACCAGTCCCATGACTGACCTGTAGTTTGTTCCACTTTGCAAACTCGGGTGCCCTCTTTTCCACACGGGCAGTCGAGTAGCTTTTTGCAGATAATTATCTCTTGAGAAGGATTCTAGATCGAAGCCTAAAGCTGTGTCCAGAGCATAGAAAGTCTTCCGCTGTGTATTGTATTAACTTACTGTAATTTATCTTCCGTTGTAATTTTATTCGATGTACTCTGATATTCTGTACTCTGATGTAACATTATTGTAATGTTTATAAAAGTCTGCTGTTATTGTTCTGATGTGTTGTATTCCCAGAGTTAACGTGTTCGGGTTTTGAACGGTCTTGGTCGATCTAACGATCGATCGGTCCGGGCGAAATCCGGGGTCGTTACAGTTGGTATCAGAGCTCTGGTTAGCTCAAAATCTTTGGGGTACAACTCATTCGAACTGAACAAAAGACTAATCAGAGATTGGATTAGTAATATCCAATAAGAATACTCATTAGAGATAGGATCAGCAGTATCCTAGAATGAGAAAACTCATTAGAGATGGGGTTAGTAATGCCCTAGAATGAGTTGAGAGTGCCCAGTTTATAATTAACGTATTTTTGATTATATATAATCCGATCTTTGGAAATATGATTTTTGAATATATAAAGTTATATGTTTTAAAAGTTAATCAACAAATAAAATTATTGAAATCAATAGAAAAATGAAAGATGGGTTAGTTAATTAAACAACTTTAGCTTCGTTCCTTTTCGAGGACGAAAAGTTTTTAAGTGGGGGAGACTGTAACAACCCTGAATTTTGGGGTAAATTTAAAAATTTATTTTTAAACTAATATTAATGGGTTTTGATATTTAAAATAATATATTTTAAATAATAATGATTAAAAATTTATTTAAATCGAAGTTAGGATGAATAATTTAATTTTAATTATAAAAGGAGTTAGAAATAGCGCGGTAGTTTGAAAAGTCAAGCATGAACTTTGACTGACCGTACATGATGAAAAATTTAACGGATTTTAGTGGAACCAAAAATATTAGAATCTATTTAAAAATATCTTTCCAATGAATCTCAAAAATCGAAATCTCATAGCGGGAATCAGAAGTTATGCCCAGTTTAAAATTTAGAAAGGTCGCTATGAAATTTAAATATAATATAAAGGTCAAAAATGCTACTTTTTGCATACGAAGGAATTTGGACTCAAAACCACTTCCATTGAGTTCACAATGATGTTTCTGCATTTAAAAAGTATAAACACTTATATATTTCGGTTTCGGAAATTATTTATTTAAAAATTTAATTTTAATATTTAATATATACGCCTTGAAAATAGTCATTTTTCAAACGACCTCTGTTTTCGACGGAAACACTTTTATTGGATTCAGAATTTGAAATTATTGCTAAGTTTAATTTTTCATAATTTTTTGAATTAATGTGTGACAGTGGCAAAAAGATTCCAGTTTGGTCAATTTCGGTCAATTTTAATCGACTTGAAAAATGCCATTTTTCAAATAGGCTCAGAATTGAACGAAATTAATTTTTCTAGGTCCGCAGCGTCAAAACATAGCTAAATATATTTTTGGGGAATTTTTGAAGTTAATTTGTGACCCCAGTGAATTTTTACGTACGGTTGAATTAAAAATTAAATGATTTATTTTAAAAATAAAGTAAACATGATGTAAACTTCGAAATTGGGCTTCGCCACTAGCGCAATTGCGTTCAGAAGACGTCAAAACCTATAGTTTGACAGTAAGCATGCCTAATTCTGAGTTCGGGCCAAATCGGGCCTTAATTGGGTAATTAATTAATTTAATAATATAAATATACACATTAATCCCAAACCATAATCCCCTTCCTCTAGAAATCCGCCGCCGCCCCTCTCTTCTATGGCTAAGAACATCTGATTTTCATCCTCTAATCTCTCTCAATCCATACAATAAAAATCCATGCTCCTTTGGAACTTGTTGAAGAGATTTTCGAGAGCTTTAATTCTATATGGATATGATGGAGTTTAATTGAGTAATTTGCATGGATACCACCTGCAAACCCGCGGTCAAACATCCCCCATCGCACCCCATGGCCCCACCGCGCCTCCCCTCACGTAGGGCGCCGTGCTCCCCTCTCCTTCCTCTTCGACGTCATACCACCTGATCGTTGTCTAACTTCAAGATTAAATCGAAAATGGGAGACCTAGTTTTGAACAAAATGGGTTCAAAAATTAAAAAAAGAACGGCCTTGGAACGTGATGGAGGAAGATGAGAAGAAGGTTAACTTTTTCAACCCTTAATTATTTAATTACTTAAATTCAAATTTTACCGATCTTAATTTAATCATAACTAATGCGTACGAACTCGAAATTGAACGATTTTAGGTGCGCCACGATCGTGAGAACGAGATCTATGCGATGACACTAACTAGACCTAATTCTAAGCAAGTTGATTTTTTGACAAATTTTGGATCTGAACAGCTCAGAACCCAATAACGATGTGAGATTTCTATTTTAAAATTTATAATTTATTCCTTTATGCTTGAATCTCATATGTATGTATTTATTTAATTGAATCTGTGATTGTTGTACTTAAAATTTTATTGTTTGTTGATGGTGACTGTTTGTACTACTCATGTGTGATAGATCTGGTTTGTAAAAACCAGAATTCCCTTTTTAATTTAATCTACGTTGTAGATCGGAAATCTGTTCTGAATCCATGTATGTAAAATATTCGTTATGTTTGTAAATTAGTAGAATTCACTTTTGTTGTAAACTAAGGAATTACTTTTGTTTTTAATTTAAAAAATAATTTACTTTTGTTTTAATTAAAAAGGAAGGAATTTCCACCGTCACTTTTGTCAAAGTACAAAAGTGATATTTTCACCGTCATTTGGTCAAATTAAAAAGATGGATTTTACACCGTCATTTTTTTTGTCAAAAAGAAATAAAAAGATTGTAACTTTATTAATAAAAAGATTGTAACTTTGTAAATAAAAAAATAAAAAAATTAACTTTGTTGTGTAAATTAAAAAGATTTCATTATCTTTGTAATGCAAGAACACAAACTAAAGATTTCTAACAGTATTTACATTGTTTTGTAAAAATGAAAAATAACATTGTTTACTTTATTTTATCAAAAGAAACTTTATTTTCATTGTTTGAAAATGAAAAGAATCGATTGTGTTTGAAAATGAAAAGAATCATTTGTGTTTAGAAATGAAAAAGAATCACTTTCATTTGTAAATGAACAGAACCACTTTTATTGGTAAATAAAATGAAATTTACTTTTGTTAAAAAGATAATTTTCACCATCATGTTTTGTTAAAAATAAAAGATAATTTTCACCGTCATGTTTTGTTAAAAATAAAAGATAATTTTCACCGTCATGTTTTGTTAAAAAATAAAAGATAATTTTCACCGTCATGTTTTGTTAAAAAGAAAGTAATGTCATTAACATTGGTTTTTGTTTAAAATAAAGTAATGACATTAACATTGAATTTAGTTGAAAAATGTAAAAAGACATCATTTTTGTCTTTGTTTTGTTAATGTAAAAAGACATCATTTTTGTCTTTGTTTTGTTAATATAAAAAGACATCATTTTTATCTTTATTTTGAAAATGTAAAAAGATATCATTTTTAAAAAAAGAAAAGAATGATTTTCACTGTCATTTGTTAAAATGAAATTATAATTATTTTGCACCGTCATTTGTTAGAAATGAAATGAACATTATTTACACTGTTATGTGTTAAGTTAGAAAAAGAAGAACATTACTTCTGCCGCCATTTTATTAGAAATGAAAAATAGGACATTGATTTCGTTAGTTAAAAATGAAAAATACATTTTCATGTAATAAGATAAAAAGAAGAAAGGATTACATATTCATGTAATGAGATTAAAAAGTAGGAAGTTTACATTTTCATGTAATAAGATAAAAAGAAGAAAGGATTACATATTCATGTAATGAGATTAAAAAGTAGGAAGTTTACATTTTCATGTAATAAGATAAAAAGAAGAAAAGATTACATATTCATGTAATGAGATTAAAAAGAAAGAAAATTACATTTTTATGTATTTAAGATTTAAAGAATGACAATTACATTTTTATTATAAGAAAATTAAAATTACATTTTTATGTAATTAAAAAGATAAGATTTTGTCATTGAAAATAAAATTGCATTGTTATATGAAATTAAAGATTAAGGATTTACATTGTAAATAAAATCACATTTTTAAATGAAATTAAAGAATAAGTTTTTGCATGTAAAATATAATTACATTTTTATATGTAATTAAAGAGGAAGAATTTGCATAGTAAATAAAATTACATTTTTATGTGTAATTAAAGTATTAAAATTTACATTGCAAATTAAAAAGTAAGAAAAATACATGTATATGTAATTTGATGTATAGAAAGATAAATTTACATTTTTATGTAATTAAGTTAAAGTTTATATTTTCATGTAATTAAAATTTGAAGTGAGAAAATTACATTTTTATGTCATGAGAAGATTAGATTTTGACATTGAAAAATTATCTATTGTCATGTAGATTATGTTAAAAAGGAAAGTTTACATTTTTAATGTGAATAAAAATAATAGAATTGAAATGTATATTTTTATCGCCACTTTAGATGCGATAAAAGAATAGAATAAATATTGCATATTTTTATCGTCATTTTAGAGGGGGTAAAAAGAAGCTACATTTTTCATTGTAAATAAAAGAAAAATAGGAAGTTACATTTTTATATGTAATTAGAGAAATATAAAAACTAACTTTTTTTTCCAATGTAAATAAGGATGAAATAGAAATTACATTTTTTTATATGTAAATAAAAGAATTTACATTTTTCAATGTAAACAAAAGAAATAAAAGAATGATTAGGAATTCACATTTTCCAATGTAAATAGAATATGAAATGAAAGTTACATTTTCAATATAATAATATATTGAAATATAAGTTTACATTTCTCAATGTAAATAAAATAGGAATAGAAAATTACATTTTTCAATGTAAATAAAAGGATTAGAAATTTATATTTTAATGAATGGTTTTTCATTAGAAAGAATAATGAACCAAATATACATTTTGTGTAATTTGAAAGATAAAAGAAAAATATACATGGTTATGTTTAGGATGTGTATGTAAATAAAAATAAAAATAAGCATTATTGTGTGCCATGTTATACCTCGACATTATATATACAAACATGGATATTCGATGTTAGCAAAATATAGTGAATGGAATGGATGACGGAATTATATATAATTATATATATAAATTAAAAGTAAATGAATCGAGCGTGGTAGTTCGCATTTTGGAATCGTGTCTTTAAATTATTATACCAAAAGATCCGACCGTCGGATTTTCCCAAAACTGAAACCTTAGGTTCGCCTTGGGAAGACCTTTCCAACGATATCAATTGTGTTACAATCCAACGGTTAGATTTAGAGAAATGTGTAAAACAAATTTGGGTGAGAACAACGCTAAGGTCGCCTATTGACATGAAGTGTTGTTAAATAAAATTCAATTATTTTTATATAAATAAAAATAGAGATTAATCGTTATAAATTAATATTAACGATAAGAAATGATTTTAAATTATATATACGCAAGGATCATTTGAAAAGTCTGAGTTCAATCTCATTTCAAATGATTATTCATCGATTTAAATCGAAGAATTGAAGACGGTGATTGAAGACCGACGATCTCCACGTCGAATGGATGAGTTGTCATTGACGCCCATGATTGGAGTAGCTACCTTGAAGGGGCTACAATGGTGGTCGGCCAGACTACTTGTTGGTTGTTCGGATATGCGAGGTATAAGGTGCCTCTAGTTTCGTTCAGACCCAGAACGGACTTGAAAATGGATTGTATGTCTGACGTTGTATTCCTTTATACGGTATTCGTTGATCTCTACTAAATATATATATATCTGTTTGGTGTTTAACACCCTTCTCTAAGACGTACGAGCTTAGAGGTTATATATTGGTAGGAATCAATGGTATGGTATGGATTGACAATGTGGCATGCTAAGATGCATGGATCAAGGTTTTGTTGAAAAGCAGGCCTTGTGGATGATGATCAAAGCACAGCTTGAATAAGCATAGCTTTGAGTATTACGTAGCTTCACGAGCCTCACAACCCGGTTGAGTCTTAAACGGGAGAAGGGAACGCAGGGAGAGCAGCACGTTTTTTTCTAGCTAGGGCTAGTGTCAGTGCTTAAACTGGCTGATATTTTACTTATGTCGATGATGGAATGAGGCGCGCCTCGGATGATAGGTCCTATAGGACTGGGAAACGTGTGTTCAGGAATTGCCAATCCACAAAGCTGTATGTGTGGACCGGCCCTGCAGGATCCAAGGGTTAACTGCGGGGAATCCTGAGACATTAGCTAGAGTGTCTCGAATCGGTAAGGAGATCCTCCTAAGCCTTGAATCATGGTGGAAAACCAAATTCCCAATACGACCCTATGGATTTGATTGTATTACTAGTATGGAGGCATAATAGATGGTAGCTATGCTTCCTAGGATTGATACATTTACTTTGAAATGTTTTTAAAACATATATACACTAATAATAATATCAAATTCGTTGTTATCGTACCAAGCATATTTAATCATCATAAGGTAAAACTCTATCCTCTGGTTTGCGTTCCTAAGATTAACCTTATTATTAGATTTGTTAAGTAAGATTTCTCATACCAGTCTCATGACTGACCTGTAGTTTGTTTCACTTTGCAAACTCGGCTGCCCTCTTTTCCACATGGGCAGTCTGTGACGGCCCGCCCCGCACCAACCGACACTTCCTCCAAGTGTGCGCTGTACACATGTCCAACTGGCACGGAACGGTCGTCATAAGAAAAGAAAGAAGAGAATGAACTAATCAAGGAACCTGTAGAATGTCTCACAGCGCATGAAATAAAATATAATAATAACATACTTGACATAAAACAGGTGAGACGGTGCATAAGCTGATAACTAATAATAAATGTCAACATCAGAGCAGCAGAAATCCAAATACAGCTTATTACAACTTTTCAAAATCTACTGTCTCTAAACAAAAGAAAGCTAAAGTGGAAGATGCACCACCAATGCCCAAGCAGTGATCTTCGACAACACAGGGAGAATACTATATATATATTACGTGGAAGCCTCCTGCTCGTCTCCGGATCATCTACCCGTGCATCACCAGCTAACCTGTCTCTAGTCTGCTCGTGTGAGCACCCAGAGTAATAAGAAGAGACATAAAACTCTGGGTCAGACAAAAAGTCTGGTATGAGCGATAAGCAGCTAAACAGAACAATAACAGGTATACTAAACCATACCTGAACCTGGACCTGCAACCAAAGAGTTAGCACTACATACTGTACAATACTCTAAGGTGCCATCAACGTATGGTGTAAAGAAATACGGGGGTGGGGGTGTGCATGTCATAGGGATAGCAAACAATTCAATCATGGCAACCATCCTCACATCTCTCACTCACTGCATAAAGCATACGATGTATACCGCTTTCAACAACTAGACCCATCGAAGTAGTGACGGAGTTCGGCTTGTACAACTACTGCTACCACCAAGCTTACCCCATGGAGTCATGACTAAACCTTTACAAATGACCCCACTTCATTGGTCTATAGCTCTTTTAGTCGTACCTAGACCACTGTGGCCCTGAATCCGTTCACGTACCCCCTATACATAGTGATCCA
>JASFAX010007150.1:0-27502 GCA_030737875.1 Allium sativum | reverse complement strand
TAAGAGTTATATTTCTATGATTGGTAAAACACATTTTGTTAAACATTAAACATGAATGTGTGTGTTAGGTAGACAGTCCATTCTTTACGGGACATGTTACCCATGTTAATATTATCGCCAAATGATTTATATTCATAAATATAGATAAGAATAGCGACAAATCATTATTCAATACTATTAATGATATGAAATGGTTTAAAACTTTATATATATACGATAATCATTTGAAAAGACCGAGTCCATCTCATTTCAAATGATTATACGGCGATATCCAAATTGAAGAGTTAAAGACGACGATCGAAGACCGACGATCTTCAAGGCGGATGGTTGTATTGCTATTATTGGCCTTGATGGGAGTAGCTACCTTGATGGGTTGATGGTAGTGATCATCCAGACGTTCTTGTTGATTGTACGGGTTTGGCCTTCGCTCAGACCCAGAGCATAAGCTAGTAAATGGATGCGTGTCTGACATTGAATTTCGTTCCATGTGAATTACATTGATTTCTGTTAATGTATGTCTGTTTGGTGGTGGAGGATTTATTCTCTACTTAACACCCTGGTATATATTAATAGTGATTGATCGCATGGCGTGAATTGTAAATGTGGCACGCCAAGATGCAAATTGATCAAGGCTTTTGTTGAAAAGCAGGGCCTTGTGGTTGATGATCAAAGCATAGCCTATTACGGCATAGCTTTGTGTATATCGTGACTTCGCGAGCCTCACACCCCGGTATGAGTCAAAAACGGGATATGGACCGTAGGGAGTGCACACGTTTCTTTCTAGCTAGAGTGGTGTCAGTGACATACCAGCCCTGACATTTTACTTATGTGGATGATGGATTTTGAGGCGCCTCGGATTTTTATAGGCCGATAGTGGTCATATTATAGGTTCAAAGGAACCGGGAAGCGTGTGTTCAGGCATAACCAATCCACTGCCGATAGGCGTGGACCGGCCCTACCGCATCCAAGGGTTCACTGCGGGGGATCCTGAGGCATTTGCTAGAGTGTCTCGAATCGGAGAGGAGCTTGCCCCTAGCCTCGACTCATGATGGAAATCCAATTTCCAATACGACCTTGCGATTTTGATTGTAGAACTAGTATTGGCGACATGATATATGGTACCCATGCCGTCTAGGATTGATACTTATGATTGAAATGTTTTTATTTAAAACATATACACACTAGTAGTAATCCGTTTTACGTATTTAGCATCTTTTGACCATTATAAGGTAAAACCCTATCCTCTGGTGTGCGTTGCATTGTGTGATGGGACTTGGGTCTTATAATGGTTTCATTTTCCAAAAAGCATTGCGTTGTTTAACGATTTACTTTAATTTATGCACCGGCAATCCATTGGAATAAAACCCGTTCCGCATTAGCGGCGTGGTCCTTGGATTTATCTTATTAATTAAATTAGTTTAGAATTCTCACACCAGTCCCATGACTGACTCGTAGTTTGTTTCACTTTGCAAACTCGGGTGCCCTCTTTTCCACACGGGCAGTCGAGTAGCTTTTTGCAGATATCTATTCTTTTAGCAGGATCCTGGATCGAAGCCTAAAGCTGTGTCCAGAGCTTAGTAGTCTACCGCTGTTTACTGTATTTTATTTAATGTATTGAATCTTTTGTAATTTATCTTCCGCTGTAATTTTATTTCAATGTACTCTGATATATTCTGTACTCTGATGTAACATTATTGTAATGTAATAAAAGTCTGCTGTTATTGTTCTGATGTATTGTATTCCCAAAGTTAAAGTATTCAAAGATTTCCAACCTTTGGGTCAGACCTGTGTGGTTTATGGTCGATTCAAAGAGCGGGAATTTCCGGGTCTTTACAGTCTTTATCTTCGATTTCTTATCGTCGATTCAGTTATTCAGAATGGGATAAACCCAGTCTTTCTGAACAACCCGCTTATATAATAAACAAGTGCAACACTAACATACACACGCATCATTTCAATTCATTAGTCACTAATCGTCAATCAGTAAGAGAACGATTTCCCAAATATTAACCCCGAAGGCCGAAACCAACATTAGATCAACACCCAGGAAACCATTCGACTTAGCCAACCTTCAGTTAATTTCTAAATCCAACATCCATATCGTTTGTAATATTTTACAACGATTTATCGCTATTTTTATTTATTTTAAAATAGCCAATATATTCAAAACGACGCTTCGGGCCATAACGCGGCCGTGGCGCTGTTTTTCTTCGGATTTGATTTACACATATCTGAAAATCTAACCGTTGGATCTTCTCAAAATTTACATCATTAGAAAGGCCTTTTCAAAACGAATCCAACGGTTCCCGTTTCGGGAAAATCCGACAATCGGATCTCCCAGTATAATCGTTTGAAGTTTCGATTTCAAAATACGAACTGCAGCGTCGTTATTCGATTAAATATAATTATATTTATATATATATATATATATATAATCGATTCTAGCGATGTTTTTCTTCAGATTTGAATTAAACATTCCAGACAATCCAACCGTTGGATTTTTACAAAGTTGGTGCCGTTGGAAAGATATTTCCAAGGCGAACTCAACGGTTGCGATTTCACGAAAATCCGATGGTCGAATCTCCCGGTATAATCGTTTGAAATCACGGTTTCAAAATACGAACTACAGCGTCATTATTCGATATATTTTAATTCTATTTATATATATAAATCGATTCTTAGATTTCAAAGCTACATTCTTTTCATACATTTGATAAAAATGATATTTTTATCTAACTGTCTTCTATTTCAACACTTCACTATATTTAACAATTCGTGTATATAATAAAAATGTGATTTTTATTGTAAAACAATTCATTTCAAAACACTATTATTTTATATAGTTCATATAGGTAATAAAAATAGGATTTTTATTATAAAACAATTTCTTTTAAAACAAGGTCATTTTACATAGTTCATATAGATGATAAAAAGGTGATTTTTATTATAAAACAATTTATTTCGAAATATGAATACCATTCAACGAATGAATTTCTATTCAACGAATGAATATCGATTCAACACATGAAGGTTTTCTATAGTTTATAGATATAGATAAAAATGTGATTTTTATATTTAAAACACGAACACCATTCAACACATATATAATTTTTACAACGCATATATAACTTATACATCGAACTTACAACTTATACAACGCTTATACATGAGGTGTACAACGCTTATATAACCCATATATCGACTATATAATTTATACATCGTCGTTTTCCATATCGTTTATAAATTAGAAATCTCACATCGGGTTCCACTCCACCAAAAATAGCAGAAGGCTCAGAAAAATATGCGGTCTCTTCTAAAATGTAGAAGACGTCCACACGGGTCCACCGTCTCTTGTTTCACTGAATTTCGACCACAAAGCAAAAAGATATGATTTTTCAAAGTTTGCAACACTTTAAAACTGTTGAAATCAGTTTAAATAATATAAACCGTATACCTTTCAACAAGGTTCAAAACTAGGGTCTAGATTTTCACCCAATCCGTGAAGTATGAAGAGGATCGGAGAGCGCTGCGTCGAAGAGGACGGAGAGGAGTACCTGCGCCGGAAGGGGGACCCACTCCGGTGGCTCCAGTCGACCGCGGCGGAGCTCGAAAGTTGAGCACTTCCCGAGCTCGCAACTCGACGAATACTGAACGATAATTGCCAAACATCACATGGATTTGAAGAGGACGATTAGAGCTTCAAAATGGATCCGAGTTTGCTTGATTTCGTTTGGAATTGAAAGAGAAATCGAGTCGGGAAGTTTTGAAGGCCTTCCGCCGTATATTGGGGGGGGGGGGAAGAAAGAGAATTTTCTTTTTTTTTTTATAAAATTTTTGATTGGTCGGGGAAGTTTTAAAGGGGCTTTGTAACACCATGTAATTCTGATAATATTAATATTCACAAATTAAAGAATAACTAATCTCAGACGTGAGAATTGTGGGAAACGGGTTGCGCCATTGTGTTCGTCTCAGAATTCTGGTTGAAATAGAGTCCGAATTTGCGTGATTTGGACTTCGTATGAAGAAGTTATGGCCATCGGAAGTTTCTGAAAATTTAAAACGGCTCGCAGGAAATTTAAAATTCAAAACAGAAAGTGCAGAAGCGGGCTGGGCGGGAAAAATTCCCGCCCAGGAAGGTCGACTGGGGAGTCGACACTAGTGTCGACCTCCCCTCCCCCAGGTCGACTACCATGTCGACCTCCCCCCCAGGTCGACTATAGTGTCGACCTGGGTCTGGCGGCTAGGGTTTTTGACTGAGCCTGTTTTGACTGAGTGATGACCCTTTAGGGTTTTGACCTAATCTGGTTGGCTGAGATTAGTCCTGAGTTGATCTGACGGTCTAAAATAAATCCTAACTCTATAAATACCTAGGTAGTCTCTCACCCTAATTCATAAGAAAAATAGAATAGCTACCGTCATACCGCCGCCATGGAACTCAATGGAGCCGCCGCCAACTAAGAAGGAAGAAAAGCTAATCAAAACCTAATTCTACTCAACTCTAAAGCAAATCTAGGCTATCTTTTCTCTTCTAAATTGTGAGTATGATAATCTTAACAAGATTATTGTTAAACTAATTCGATTAAGTCATGAATGGATTATGAGTAGATGATGTGAATTGTCATATATGTTGTTGTAAACCTTATACTATCATGTATGTTGTAAATCCAATGTTATGTGATGATGATATCCTATATGTTGTAAATCATGCTATGATGATGTTATGTATGTTGAGAATTTCCATGCTAAATTATGATAAATCATACATGCTTTAAAGTCTTGATGTTATTTTCCATGCTAATTAGTTCATGTTAATCAAATCATAATATTGATACTATTTGGGCTATGTTGATCTATATGACAAGTCACATATGCAAGTTTAGGTTGATTAGTAAAAGTTATGAACGTATGCCATGACATCTATTATGACACCTAGGATTGTGCTATGACATATGTGAAATTCTATGCTAGTTCACACCATCATTATGTTCCCTAAAACCCCATATGCAAGTTTATACATAAATTTGGGTTATGATCATATCATGTAAATTGTGACCTTTAACAAGTTGACACCTTTAGATCCTTAACACGTGTAGTTATTGCAAGTTTCACCCCTATTGTGATTAGATTCATTTTAATTGTCCATATGTTGTGATAATTTATTTTTGTGCTATAAGTTAGACTATTCGAGTCTAACGTATATTCTGCGTTGAATAAGCGAACGTATAAACGTGTGGTAGGGGTAATATTAAGGATTTAATATTAAAAAGTTGGGGTGCAATTGATATGATTTTGCATGCCATAAGTGGATGGCCATAATTGTGACGGCCCGCCCCGCACCAACTGACATTTACTCCAAAAGTGCGCTGTACACATATCCAGTTAGCCCGGGACGGTCGCCAGAAGAAAAAGAAAGAAGAGAATGGGCTAATCAAGGAACCTGTAGAATGTCTCACAGCGCATAGAACAAAATATAATAATAACATATTTGACATAAAACAGGAGAGACAGTGCATAAGCTAAAAACCAGAATTGAGCATCATAGCAGCGGAAATCCAAAATATAGCTTATTACAACTTTTCAAACTATCTCAAAGCAAAAGCAAGATAAAGGAGGTACACTACTAATGCCCAAGTAGCGACCACCAACGACACAGGGAGAATATCTATATATATCATACGTGGAAGCCTCCTGCTCGCCTCCGAATCAGCTACTCGCGCATCACCAGCTAACCACAACCTGTCTCTAGTCTGCTCGTGTGAGCACCCAGAGTAATAAGAAGAGACATAAAACTCTGGGTCAGACATAAAGCCTGGTATGAGCGATAAGCATCTAAACAGAATAATAACAGGTATAATCCAATCATACCTGAACCTGGACCTGCAACCAAAGAGTTAGCACTACATACTGTACAACACTCTAAGGTGCCATTTCAAGTGGTGTAAAGATAACGGGGGTGGGGTGTGCATGTCATAGTGATGTCAAACATTCAAACATAGCAAGCATCCTCACATCTCTCGCTCAGTGCGTAAAGTATACGATACTCACTACCTTGGTCCTTTAATCCTTTGGGCCATGACGGAATCCAATCCCGTGTAACTATCACTACAAGCCCACTATCCATCTCTCAATGGTGAACCAAAGTTATGAATACCGACAACCCCTTCGCATACGTCCCGCAGCAAAGCCCAATCATGAAGTGAACTCATTGGTTCCCATCTGTATCCTGAGCTCTAACTTCCATTTGGACTACCTTTGCATCTCGGGTTGTTGGTCTTCACCGGATCGGTCTTCTTCACTTCACTTGCCTCAGATCGGTCATCAGTTCAGCTCGGTCAACCTTCAGCTTCCGGTTCGGATCGGTCGTGCTGAGTTTCTCCGCCTGGTCGGTCAAAACACCCTGGTCGGTTTTTCCCTCATCTCGATACTGGTCGGTTTCATCGCCTCAATCCTGGTCGTTCGAAGCTCCTCTGGTCGGTCCAAAACATGGTCGGTCGAAGCTCCTCTGGTCGGTCCAAAACCCGATCGGTCGAAGCTTCTCTGGTCGGTCCAAAACATGGTCGGTCGAAACTCCCTTGGTCGTTCCAGACTTGGTCGGTCTGAAACCTCCTTCATTCCTGGTCGGTCTGGAACCTGGTCGGTCGTTCTGTTTTCCCCCGGTCGGTCAAAACCTGGTCAGTCAAGAACCTGGTCGGTCAGAAGCCTGATCGGTTTTTCCTGGTCCTAAAACCTGCACCATTCCAGCAAGCTATTTTCGCCTCTCGACGGCGTTTTCGACCAATCTAACACTTCTAATCAACCACAAAGCATATCATACAATCATAGGAACATAGGGAATCAACCACAAACACCAAAACAACAATATGACATATCAAAATGGATCAAACATGACCAAAACCCCATATTTCCCTTTAAGCATGTTTTAAGCAAAACTAATGATATGATTAGCAAAACTTAACCAAATGGAACCAAATTTCTAACAGAGGTCTAAAACATCATTCCGAATTTTATAAACATTTTTCCAGAATTTTATCATGTTTAAATTCGCTAATTAACACTAATCACCCCTAATTAGCCATTATTAGTGTAAAACTATGCAAATCACTCACCTTAGCCACAAACAAACTTTAGATCTGAAATAATCTCTGATTTGGATCTAATCCCTATGTGTTACAGCAGCTCTCTCTCTGATTTGGTGCTACCCTTCCTTAATTTGATGTAGTTTTGCTTAATCTTCGATTAGAAAGTGATTAGAGATGATTTGGGATGAAATTAGAAGGTGGAGGCCATTGCTAGAGCTTGAAGGAGGTAAGTGGCGGCTGGAAAAATGAGTCTAAAACCGAAATCCTAACCCTAGCAGCCCTTAAATACCCCAAATCCCGAAATTCCCCCTTTGGGCCTAGCTGCTAATTACCCGGTTAAGCCCAATTAGCTGAAAATAACTCTTTAAACCTTAATTCAGCCATATCTCCCAAACGGTAAGTCCGTTTGGTTAATGTAACCACTCTACGGAAAGAGAAACCATCATTTGAATCCAATGGAAGTGGTTTCAGGTCAAAATTCCTTTCCAGTCAAAAGTTATGGCCAAAACAGTACCAATTAGGGGTAAAACGGTCATTTAAAAATCGACAAAAATCATGAACATGGGAAATGAACCCAATAGTCGTTTCCCAAAGCCACATGACCATACGACTTCGTATAAGAAAGAAATAAATATTCTACGATCCTATGATGCGTAGAATGCGGGTCGTTACAATAATTGAGTCAATTGTGGACATCATTAAAATTGGAAGTAATTAATAATTTGAATAGGGAATTATTAAAACTGGGGTAAAAGGTTATAAGTGTAAATCAATGCTTAGGACACGAGGTTGGACTCGTTTGTGACGTAAACCTGCCCGGACCCGCCCAGCAAATCCAGTGGTCACAAATGTCAGCCCAATGTGAGAGGTCCTAGGCCTAAACTAAAGCATAACAGTTGTAAAGACACGAGGTTATACTCTTTTGTGGTGTAAGACTGCCCGAACCCGCCCGGCAAATCCAGCTGCCATAAATGCCAGTCTAATGTGAGAGGTCTTTATGAGGTTACGGCCTGAATGAATTAAGAATTACTTAACCAAATAACATGTAAGGTGGGACATGGGGGTTAAGTAGGTGCCTTGGGTGGCATGAGGAGTCTAGTGGGTGCCCTTAGTGGCATGTGAAATACGAGTAGTAAGACTTAACCAAACACACATGTAAATGAACATGACTAAGAGGGTTAAGTGGGATATAATAGTAGTGACAAGCTTAGGTGGGTAGCTTCTGGGGGCCCATTTCAACTAGTATCCCAAACGTATCTTTGTGCGCTCGACCCAAGTCGAGGACGGGACACGCATGCTGGATTTGACTATAAGAGGCCAAAATGGGGAGCGGTGGCAATGCAAGTCCAATGGGTTTCATATGCGTGTGTGGACCCGGGCTGGTAGGTAAGACGTTGTAGCATCGTGTAGGTATAAGCCGTGCATTCTCAAGTTGTATCGGGTTGCCACTTTAGGGGAGTGATACACCCCACTGTGGTGCCAACACGGGTACCTACGAGTAGGGAGCCGATCGAAAGTGGGTAGTGGGGTACACCTAGTGGAGATAGGGGCAGACGACACCTATGTAGTCAGCTAGGGGTACGCAAGGCTATTTATAAAGTTTCTGTGTGAAGCAAGTGGGATCAACCTTTAGGGTGACTGGTGCGGTGCAGTGTAGTAATGTGTGGTGCAGTGTAGTAATCATTCGTTAGTAATTAGGTGTGCCTTTAACGTTATCTTTCACGTTATCATTATCTGCTCATTCCATACCTAATAGTTCATAGACATTTACTTGTCTTCCAGCTTATGCCTTAGTCTAGTTATTTTGATAATAGTATTGTTAGAATTATCATACTCGCTAGACTTTATGTCTGACCCCCTCCATTTCTATCCTTTTCCCCCCTCCAGGTCCTCAGGTTGGACCCAGCTCTAGTGGAGTTTGATTGGACTGCTTTATCTCTCTTGGAAAGCTTGGACCGTTGAAGTAAAGTCCAGCTTGTTATCTTCTTTAATGGCTATTTGTGTAATGGGATTATGTATTTTGTTTTATGAAGATGGATATTGTACTTGACTCTGATTTATGGTTTTATGATGTAACAAACATGTTAAATTTCCGCTGCAATAAAATGAAGTTTTAAATTTCCAAGTACTACTTATTATCTGTCTTGTTGTAATTTTTCTGTTCTATATTCACTTAAAACCTCCACGGAAGTTAATGCATTCCCTTTGTGAGTGACATTAATGGACGTGGGGTGTTACACGTGGTATCAGAGCTTAAGGTTACCAGAACAGATAATTTTTTTAGAAAAACTATTTTTCTAAAGTATTTTTGGGAGAAGTGTTTTCAAAAACATGTCTTAATGAGTTATTTTAAAGAGGAAAGTTTTTAAGAAAAACATAATCCCCAAATAGCCATATATCTTTATCTTTCGAATTCTCCATTTTGAATCTTTCCTTTTTCGTTTCAGCATGGTTGAAGATCTTAACCTTCCGGATGGTGTAACGATACCAGGATGGTATAGGAGGTTATTAGAGGCTAGGGCCGCTGCAGGTCCAGCTAATGTTCCTCCACCACCATTTGCACCCGTTCCTCCCCCTACTCCTCGCGTAGATACTTTTGCAAAGACGTGCAAGGAATTCAAGGCTATGGGTGGAAAACCTTTTCAAGGGTCAGAAACGTTTGTGGAAGCTAGAGATTGGCTTAAGGAGGTGGAAGAATTGCTAGAAATCTTTGAAGTAGAAGAAGGGAGGAAAGTTCATTTAGCAGCTTGGTTGATGAAGGGAGAGGCCTCGTTTTGGTGGGAGGTCACTAATGGGGAGCGTCCTGTTGACTCTTGGGCGGATTTCAGACATAGGTTCGAGGCGAAGTTTCTCTCAAGGGCAGAAGAAAATCTATATATGGAAAGGTTCTTGACATTGAAGCAAGGAAGCTCATCAGTGAAAGAATATGTTAACAAATTTAATCAGTTAGCAAGGTTTGGCTTGGACTTAGTGAACACGCCGGAGAAGAAGGAGTTGAGGTTCGTGAATGGCTTGAATGAACCGTTGCAAGGGTTGGCTATGACCCACATCCCTATGGGGGCCACCTTTGAGAAGCTAGTAGAAATGGCGCTCATGCACGAGGAGAAAAGCGCTAATGCTAATAAGGCACCCGAGAAGAAAAAGGATCAGAAGAGACCACAACAGCAAAACAAGAAGGGTGGAAAAGACAATAACGGCAAGGGAAAGAAGAAGTGCTTTAACTGTGGAACCCCAGGCCATCTCAGCAAGGATTGCCGAAAGAAAAAGAAGACTGGCTGTTTTCATTGTGGCGATGCAGGACATTTAGTGAAGGACTGCCCAAAGAAGGGGCAGAGGGCAGGAGCTACCTCGGGAGGACAGGTGCAGGCTCTTATGGCACCAGGGCAGGCAAGGGGACAAGTTCAGGCTCTTGCGGTCCCACCGCTGCAAGAACGAGGTAGAACCATTTCTGTTGAAAGCTTAGTTTTTCTGTTTGATCATCCTGTCCGTACCTTATTCGATTCGGGCGCATCACATTCGTTTATCTCTACGTCATTAGTTGAATCACTGCACTTAAACACCAGTTTAGTAGAGGATCCCTTAGTTGTTTCGAATCCAATTGGGGGCTCAGCTCATTTGTCCATGAGGTGTTTGGATTTGAAAATTTCTTTACTTAGCGTTGAGTTTAGATGTGATGCTTATGTGTTGGGCTTCACAGGCTATGGGCTAATTTTAGGAATGGATTGGTTATCCAGAAATGGGGCCGTTCTTGATTGTGAAAGGAGAGTAGTTAGGCTCGTGACTCGCCTTGGTAATGCTCTCGAAATCTTTTGTAATCCCATAAATTCGGTTATACTAAGTTATTTAGAATCGCTTGACGCGTCTGAGGAAAATCTACAATCTGTTAGAGTGGTCCGAGAATATTCAGATGTGTTTGAGGAGGTGAAGGGCTTGCCTCCGAAGCGGGAGATAGATTTTCGAATATATCTTGAGGATAATGCAAAACCAGTATCTTTGCCAGTACGCCACATGGCTCCACGTGAAAGGAGGGAACTCGATAAGCAAGTGAAGGAGTTGCTTGAGAAGGGTTTCATAAGACGAAGTATATCGGAGTGGGGTGCTCCAGTAGTATTTGCCACGAAGGCGGATGGGTCCCTTAGACTTTGTGTGGACTATAGAGAACTTAATAAGCTTACTAAGAAGAACAGACACCCACTGCCGAGGATTGACGATCTCTTCGATCAGTTAGTTGGCGCCTCAATGTTTTCGCAGTTGGACTTAGCCACTGGTTTCCATCAGTTTAGAGTGGCTGAGGATAGCATAGACAAGACTACCTTTAGGACTCCGGACGGTTTTTATGAATGGCTAGTGATGCCCTTCGGTTTGACAAACGCCCCCGCATACTTTGTTGATCTGATGAGTAGGGTGTTTAGGGAGTACCTTAACAAATTCGTGGTAGTCTTTGTAGATGACATCTTGATCTTTTCTAAGGATGAAGAAGAGCATACCCTACATCTTAGGGAAGTGTTGGAGACTCTTCGAGCGCATAGCCTTAAAGCTAAATTTTCTAAGTGTCACTTCTGGAGGAAGGAAGTACGGTTCTTAGGACACGTGGTTTCCAAGGAAGGGATAGCTGTGGATCCCGCGAAGATGGTGGCCATCCAAGATTGGAAGGTCCCTAAAAATGCTACCGAAGTGAGAAGTTTCTTGGGGTTGGCTGGCTACTATAGGAAGTTTATCAAAGACTTCGCAAGGATATCAGCTCCATTAACACGCTTGACGAAGAAGAATCTAATTTTCACATGGGACATAGATTGTGATGATGCGTTCCAACGTTTGAAGAGAGCTTTGTCTTCAGCCCCAGTCTTAGTATTGCCAGACGGGAGTAAGCCATTTACCGTTTATACTGATGCTTGTGGGACAGGACTAGGCGCAATCTTAATGCAAGAGGGAAGGGTAATAGCCTATGGTGGAAGGCAGTTGAGAGCGCTTGAGAAAAATTACCCCACACATGACCTAGAGTTGGCCGCTATTGTTTTCGCGCTTAAGTCTTGGCGTCATTACCTTCTTGGCGAGAAATTCGAATTATTCACTGACCACAAATCTTTAAAATACTTATTCTCTCAAAAGGACTTGAACTTAAGGCAGCAAAGGTGGATGGAGTTCTTAGCGTCCTACGACTTTGAGATAGCATATACCCCTGGCAAAGGTACCGTGGTGGCCGATGCCTTAAGTAGAAAAAGATTATCTTTAAGTCCTTTGTTTGTTGAGCGGCGAAGCTCAGAATTCATTTCGATGTTTGACTTTAGACCTTCCGTTGACTTTGTAACCGGTTTGCTAGCATCCTTGGAGGTCAGACCTACGCTTGTGGGACGGATTGGCGAGGCACAGCGAGACGACCCGCAGTTGGTTGAGTTAGTAGAAAAGCTCAAAAGAGGGGAGTCATCAAGCCATCTCCGTAGGTATACCCTAGATGATAAGGGTTGGTTACGTAGGGACGGAAGACTTTGTGTACCAAAAGACGATGACCTAAAGAAGACTATTCTTGACGAAGCACATCGTTCGAAGATGACCATTCACCCCGGCGGGGACAAGATGTACATGGACATGAGACGAGTTTACTTTTGGGCCGGCATGAAGAAAGATGTGGTCGAGTATGTCGCTAGATGCTTAGTGTGCCAACAAGTAAAGGCGGAGCAAAAGAAACCCGGTGGGTTGCTTCACCCATTGGAGGTTCCACTATGGAAGTGGGAGAGTGTCTTGATGGATTTTGTGGATGGATTACCACGATCGAGGAAGGGTAATACGGGAATTTGGGTTATAGTAGATAGACTTACTAAGAGTGCCCATTTCATTCCCGTGAAGAGTAAGAGGACTGCTCCATGTTTAGCTTCTGTATATGTTCGAGAAATAGTTCGTTTGCACGGTGTTCCTTCTAGCATAGTGAGCGACCGCAATCCTATTTTCACTAGCGAATTTTGGAGAAGTTTACAAGAGGCGGTAGGGACTCGGTTATGTTTTAGCATCACATATCATCCTCAGACGGACGGCCAAACCGAGAGGGTGAATCGCATTCTAGAGGATCTTTTGAGGCTATGTATCCTAGACTTTGGGGGTACATGGGAAGAGCATCTTCCATTGGTTGAGTTCGCATATAATAATAGCTTTCAGTCCAACATTGGTATGGCACCATTCGAAGCTCTTTATGGACGACCTTGTCGTTCACCTACATGTTGGTGGGAATCTACGGATAAGATCTTACTTGGGCCCGATATGATTAGAGAGACTTCGGAAAAGATCGACTTGATTCGAAGGAGGATGAAAGTAGCGCAAGATAGGCAGAAATCTTATGCGGATAAGAGGAGGACAGATCTCGAGTTCGATGTTGCTGACATGGTCTTTGTCAAAGTGTCTCCATTACGGAACGTTGTTCGCTTTGGGTCCGTTGGGAAATTAGCACCAAGGTTTGTAGGGCCGTTTCCTATTAAGGAGAGGATTGGACGGATGGCGTATAGAGTGGAGTTACCCGAGAGACTTAGTGGTGTACATGACGTATTCCATGTGTCACATTTGAGGAAGTGCTTGCACGAGACCGCGGAAGTGGTAGAGCCGAGCTTGCTTAGAGAGGTGGAGATAGAGCGTGATGCGACGATCCGACGAGCTCCCACGCACATTCTTGGGTCGGAGATCAAGAAGTTGAGGAATCGCGAGGCCAGACTAGTCAAAGTGCAATGGGGAGATGATGAGAGCAACGCTACTTGGGAGACGGAAGAGAAGATGCGTTCACGATACCCTTTTCTTTTCGAGGGTATGTCCTTTAATTTCTCCTTTATCATTTAGCTTGTACTTATCTTATCTTTAGTATGTCTTCTCGCTAGTATCTTTGACCTTTAGTTAGGATAACCCTATGGTTGAAACATGTGTTTGAGACATGTTATGTATGATGGATGCAAAGTGGATGCAGGTGTTTGCTAGTGGTTGCTCGTGGACGCATATACACACACTATTAGGCACTAGATCGGCTCAGTCACTTCATACTGCATATTGCATATAAATGGCTGTATTTAGTAAAATGGATGTATAATGGTTGTGCTATCATATGGATACCGCATTTTGGTGAATGGTTGTGCACGCATGTAGAAATAATATGTATCGATAGGGTTCTTTTGCATACATAATGGATGCATGGCACTATCATGGTTTGCATTAAGGAGGTCAACTGAATCAGTGGACCGCCTGATTTTGCATTAGACGAGGAACATATACACACACTGTGCATTTAAACATAAAAGCATTAGAGGTCTATAAGGACAATGGATGCCTGTGTTTGATGGTTGAGTAGATGGTTGTTTGGATGTTAGGATATACATTCTTCTTGACTTGAAGATTTCGGGGTCAAAATCCTTTAAGGAGGGGAGAATGTAACACCATGTAATTCTGATAATATTAATATTCAAAAATTAAAGAATAACTAATCTCAGACGTGAGAATTGTGGGAAACGGGTTGCGCCATTGTGTTCGTCTCGGAATTCTGGTTGAAATAGAGTCCAAATTTGCGTGATTTGGACTTCGTATGAAGAAGTTATGGCCATCGGAAGTTTCTGAAAATTTAAAACAGCTCGCAGGAAATTTAAAATTCAAAACAGAAAGTGCAGAAGCGGGCTGGGCGGGAAAAATTCCCGCCCAGGCAGGTCGACTGGGGAGTCGACACTAGTGTCGACCTCCCCTCCACCAGGTCGACTACCATGTCGACCTCCCCCCCCCCCCCCCCAAGGTCGACTATAGTGTCGACCTGGGTCTGGCGGCTAGGGTTTTTGACTGAGCCTGTTTTGACTGAGTGATGACCCATTAGGGTTTTGACCTAATCTGGTTGGCTGAGATTAGTCCTGAGTTGATCTGACGGTCTAAAATAAATCCTAACTCTATAAATACCTAGGTAGTCTCTCACCCTAATTCATAAGAAAAATAGAATAGCTACCGTCATACTGCCGCCATGGAACTCAGTGGAGCCGCCGCCAACTATGAAGGAAGAAAAGCTAATCAAAACCTAATTCTACTCAACTCTAAAGCAAATCTAGGCTATCTTTTCTCTTCTAAATTGTGAGTATGATAATCTTAACAAGATTATTGTTAAACTAATTCGATTAAGTCATGAATGGATTATGAGTAGATGATGTGAATTGTCATATATGTTGTTGTAAACCTTATACTATCATGTATGTTGCAAATCCAATGTTATGTGATGATGATATCCTATATGTTGTAAATCATGCTATGATGATGTTATGTATGTGGAGAATTTCCATGCTAAATTGTGATAAATCATACATGCTTTAAAGTCTTGATGTTATTGTCTATGCTAATTAGTTCGTGTTAATCAAATCATAATATTGATACTATTTGGGCTATGTTGATCTATATGACAAGTCACATATGCAAGTATAGGTTGATTAGTAAAAGTTATGAACGTATGCCATGACATCTATTATGACACCTAGGATTGTGCTATGACATATGTGAAATTCTATGCTAGTTCACACCATCATTATGTTGCCTAAAACCCCATATGCAAGTTTATACATAAATTTGGGTTATGATCATATCATGTAAATTGTGACCTTTAACAAGTTGACACCTTTAGATCCTTAACATGTGTAGTTATTGCAAGTTTCACCCCTATTGTGATTAGATTCATTTTAATCGTCCATATGTTGTGATAATTTATTTTTGTGCTATAAGTTAGACTATTCGAGTCTAACATATATTTTGTGTTGAATAAGAGAACGTATAAACGTGGGGTAGGGGTAATATTAAGGATTTAATATTAAAAATTTGGGGTGCAATTGATATGATTTTGCATGCCATAAGTGGATGGCCATAATTGAGTCAATTATGGACATCATTAAAATTGGAAGTAATTAATAATTTGAATAGGGAATTATTAAAACTGGGGTAAAAGGTTATAAGTGTTAATCAATGCTTAGGACACGAGGTTGGACTCGTTTGTGACGTAAACCTGCCCGGACCCGCCCGACAAATCCAGTGGTCACAAATGTCAGCCCAATGTGAGAGGTCCTAGGCCTAAACTAAAGCATAACAGTTGTAAAGACACGAGGTTAGACTCTTTTATGGTGTAAGACTGCCCGGACCCGCCCGGCAAATCCAGCTGCCATAAATGCCAGTCTAATGTGAAAGGTCTTTATGTGGTTATGGACTGAATGAATTAAGAAATACTTAACCAGATAAACATGTAAGGTGGGACATGGGGGTTAAGTAGGTGCCTTGGGTGGCATGAGGAGTCTAGTGGGTGCCTTTAGTGGCATGTGAAATACGAGTAGTAAGACTTAACCAAACACACATGTAAATGAACATGACTAAGAGGGTTAAGTGGGATATACTAGGAGTGACAAGCTTAGGTGGGTAGCTTGTGGGGGCCCATTTCAACCAGTATCCCAAACGTATCTTTGTGGGCTCGACCCAAGTCGAGGACGGGACACGCATGCTGGATTTGACTATAAGAGGCCAAAACGGGGAGCGGTGGCAACGCAAGTCCAACGGGTTTCATATGCGTGTGTGGACCTGGGCTGGTAGGTAAGACATTGTTGCATCGTGTTGGTATAAGCCGTGCATTCTCAAGTTGTATCGGGTTGCCACTTTAGGGGAGTGGTACACCCCACTATGGGGCCAGCACGGGTATCTACGAGTAGGGAGCCGATCGAAAGTGGGTAGTGGGGTACACCTAGTGGAGATAGGGGCAGACGACACCTATGTAGTCAGCTAGGGGTACGCAAGGCTATTTATAAAGTTTCTATGTGAAGCAAGTGGGATCAACCTTTAGGGTGACTGGTGCGGTGCAGTGTAGTAATCATTCGTTAGTAATTAGGTGTGCCTTTAACGTTATCTTTCACGTTATCATTATCTGCTCATTCCATACCTAATAGTTCATAGACATTTACTTGTCTTCCAGCTTATGCCTTTGTCTAGTTATTTTGATAATAGTATTGTTAGAATTATCATACTCGCCAGACTTTATGTCTGACCCCCTCCATTTCTACCCTTTTTCCTCCTCCAGGTCCTCAGGTTGGACCCAGCTCTAGTGGAGTTTTATTGGACTGCTTTATCTCTCTTGGAAACCTTGGACCGTTGAAGTAAAATCCAGCTTGTTATCTTCTTTAATGGCTATTTGTGTAATGGGATTATGTATTTTGTTTTATGAAGATGGATATTGTACTTGACTCTGATTTATGGTTTTATGATGTAACAAACATGTTTAATTTCCGCTGCAATAAAATGAAGTTTTAAATTTCCAAGTACTAGTTATTATCTGTCTTGTTGTAATTTTTCTATTCTATATTCACTTAAAACCTCCACGGAAGTTAATGCATTCCCTTTGTGAGTGACATTAATGGATGTGGGGTGTTACAGGCTTTCTGACACGACCACCAATCTAATCCCAACGACTATCGTCCTTAGCGTTTTACCCCCATTCCGAACACAATGGAATATGTTTCGTGGGCCCATTCGACTGTTTCAGTCAGTTTTCATTCAAATTAAAATATATAACATTCAATATTCAATTTGAACGTACATTTCAATTTGCCAGGGCCACAAACTGATTCGAAAAATTCCAGAAAAATAATTCTTGCTATGTTTTGACGATACGGTCCCAACAAAACTAGTTTCGTCGAATTCTGAGACCGTTTGCAAAAAGGCCTATTTCTGGTCGATCCAATTTAACTATAATTGACCAAAACACATTTTCCTTTGCCACGCTCACATATTAGCTTCAAAAATTATGAAATTGGAAACCTAGCAATAACTTCACATCCCAGATCCAAAAAAAGTGGTTTCGTCGAATTCCGAGGTCGTATGCAAAATGGCTAATTTCACGGGCTATATAAATTCCATAGCGACCTTTCTGAAAATTCATTTGGCCATAACTTTTGCTTTCCGCTATGAAAATTTGATTTTTCAGATTCATTAGAAAGGTATTCACTAACAGATTTAAATATTTTTGGTTTCACTCAAATCCATTTTGTTTTGCACCCGGTACAGTCCGACAAAGTTTGAATTCAATTTTTTGAAACTGCAGCGCCATTTCAGGCCTTGTTTATAATTAGAATTAATTATATTCATTTTCAATTGTCGATTCAAACTCAGTTTTCATTGCTATTATTTAGAATATTTATTTTAAATATTTAAAATACATTATTTTAGCCAATTTAAATTTTTTAAATTGGTTCAGATTTTCTGGGTCGTTACAAAAATGGAGTGACATAAAAGAACTGCGAGAAGATGGATTTAAATTAGATTTTAAATAGAATTTTTTTTTAACAGATAAAATGAGAAGGTTAATTTATAAATAAAATTTTATAAATTAAAAAAATTTATTATTTGATAAATGGAGTATATAAGTCTGAACTTATATAGAGAAGTAGAAATCAGTTTTTATTGGTATTTTAAATAGAATGTGAACCCATCATTTATAAAGAGAATTATAAACGAGGTTTAAGTGTTAGAAATAACGAGGAGATTTCGTATGAATAATTCTATATATAGAAGTATAAATAGAATTTGGAAATGGGATGTTATTTTAATTACGAAATCAAACTTAATGGATTATATTAAAGAAATATTATTCACATTCGATGTGAATAATGGGTTTAAGTAAATATTTTGCAAATGAAAATATTATAAAGGAAACTAGGTTTTGAAATAGGAATAAAAATTGGAGTTAATCAAATAGAGTTAATTGAATATTAGTTATTCGAATAAGAGTTAATCAAATTGGAGTTAATCAAATAGAGTTAATCGAATATAAGTTATTCGAATAAGAGTTAATCAAATAAAGTTAATCGAGTATAAGTTATTCGAATAAATGTAACACCCCACCTCCACTAGGGTCACTCACAAGAGGAATGCACTATTTTTGGAGGAGCGTTATCGAGGTAAACAATCACAGAATTATTACAAGACAGAACATAGATAAAATAGCAGAAGAATCAAAAGATAAATTTCATTACTTTCAAAAAGAGTCAAAACCTTTTACATCCAAAGTACCAAATAGCCAAAGTCATTATTTTCCATTACAACAAATTCTGTCTTGCATAAACAAAGAAGCATAATCTTAAAACAACAAAAGTAGCTTAATTCCCCAAAGGTAGCAGAAATGCAGCCATAGCATAGCTCAAGATCAAACCATACATGAGCTGAACCGAAAGCAAGCAAAATCCAAGCTAAGTGCTATAGTTTCCTCCCTGAGAACCTAGGGGGGGTAGGGGAAACGAAAGAAAAAGAGGCGAATGAAAACGGGTCAGTCATAAAGTCTGGTAAGTCCAAGTGACTTTCAGCATAAAAACAGGTAAAGGTAACATGACATGTATAAACTGAAAGTAAACATAAGGATGCTGTCAAGATTGGCAGGATAGACTAAGATAACATGATAATTCAAGTGTAATCAAGTATAGCATCACATATTCAAGGTTCGCTGCACCAACTGTACTAGAATCCCAAACCCATGTCTTATATTAATCATGAAATGATCCCTTGGCCCAATATCATGAAATGACCCATTACTAGGTCCAACGAAACGATCCACTAATCGATCGGCTCCCTACAAGTTCTAGCTCATCATGTGTCTGTGTCATACGGCCCTATCACGAAGGTAGTCACCTGTGCTAGGTCCACCATATGGTGTATCAAGCCCTACGGTGCCAACCACCGACATGAATCAAGCATGCACAGATAAACCTACTGATGCCCAATGCCTGCTTTTTCAACTCCGGACCACGTGCACGACCATAGCCCGCCTGAACCTACACTTGCGCACCAACACAGCCATCGTTCTGGTCGCTTACAAGCAGCCCAGTAATCGTACCCCACCCTACCTAGTTCCAAGATACCATGATACATCTAGTGGGTTACTACTGAAACGGACCGCGTAACTAGGGTTTCCGTCCAATAGGTTAAGTGTTGTCATTTAAATCTGTGACTTAACCCTTATCAGTCTAGCATGTCAAGTTAGTTAAGTGTTGTCATTCAAGTTCATGACTTAACCCGCCTATGTGTCATGTCAAATTGGCTAAGTGTTGTCGTTCAAGTTCATGACTTAGCCCTACGAATCATGTATCAAGTTAGTTAAGTGTTGTCTTTCATGTTCATGACTTAACCCTATCATGTGGCATTAATTCATTAATGCACCCCAACCTCTCACATCAGACCTGTTGTTGTGGTCACTGGACATGCCAGGCGGTTCTGGGCAGTTTTGCACCACAACTGAGTCTGACCTCGGGTTTTCAATTGCGGTATGACCAACTACCCACATTGGATTCTATTGTTTGCAGTAACTGGATTTGCCGGGCGGTTCCGGGCAGAAAAACACTGCAAACTCAACCCAACCTCGAGTTGGCCATTTTCGAGTTCATTCTAGTGTCATGTCCATGTTCAAGATTCATGTCAAGTTCGTGTCAAGTTTCATGGCGAGTTTCATGTCCACATCCAGGTTCAAGTTATAACAATGTTCATGTTTCAAGTTTGGCCTATTATCAAGTTCATAATTCATATTCATAACCAATTCATGTTTTGCCTAATCTACCAAAATCGTATTCCCATCGCATGTAAACGTGAATCGATCTATATTACAAGTAAATCCAAATCCCGAAATAAAGGGAATAACATCAAAACTATGATAGGCAAAAGGGACGTGCATAAAGCGATAAAAGGGATTACAAGACTAGCATGGTATAACTTGAGATAATTGGTTACAACATCACTAGCATATAGGATTTCAAATCTAGCAAAATAAGGCGATAGTCATGATAAAAGTTGACATAAAAGAATAGGCATGCAAAAGCAAGCCAAATACAAGGATAATGGATCCAATGGTTTTGGTGTACATAATAGCGAATAAACTAAGCAAGTCACACCCTAGGTATGAGATCCAACAAAATACCAATTCAGTGTACAACATGGTTTTCAACTATAGTGTTATGGGCTATGAACAATCAAATAGTCTTAGGCAATTAACCACAATGATCATAGTCATGGTCATAGGTAGAAATCTCATAGTTATGAACCATAAGCGATTAATCACAATAGTCATGGATAATTATCCAAAATAGTTCTAGGCAATAGTCATAGGCAATCAACAGTAATAGTTTCAAAGTCATGGTCATAGACAAAAGTCTTATGTTCATAATCATAGGCAATAATTCTTATGGTCATGAGTCATAGGTGATTGGCCACAATTGTCCTTGTCAAAGTCATAGGCAATAGTCTTATGTTCACAGTCATAGGCATAGGCGTAGTCTTATGTTCACAGTCATAGTCCTTGGCCATTAACAATAGTTTCAGCGTCATAGGCATGATAATGTTATAGACATGAAAGAGTTTGATTTACAACGTGAATAGGCCCAAACTGATTTCATAGCAATATTCCCAAAAAGTCAGATCCAAGATGAACAAGAATAGATATGAATCAATTATCATACATAGATCCAATTCCAATTTACAACATGTCCATATTAGTTTATAGTTTTTATCTAAAAGTAACTTGAACTTACAGATCGTGGTCTAAGAAATTTAGATGCAGAAGTCAAGTCTAGAAATTGGTCGTTGAATTGTTGGATAGTTGGATCTTGTTTTGATTATAGAAGCAAATCCCCAATTCCTAGCCGTAGTCTTCAAGAAATAATCTTCGCGTTTTAATTTTAAATTTAATTTAATTTAAAGGTAGAAGAAGAAGCCATGATCATCAAGAGTTTGTGCAACATAAGGTTAGAGAAGAATGGTGTAAAGAGAATGAGGCTGTTTATATAGGATTAGGCAGACGAATCTGGACAGAAAACGAGTCTAAATACATCAGAATGCATCAGGTTCAGAAAGTGGGTTCGGGAGGCAGGTCGACCCCCAGGTCGACACTATGGTCGACCTAGTCCCTGGGAGGTCGACACTATGGTCGATGCCCAGGTCGACCTGGTCCTAGGGGGAAATTTCCCGCCTAGCCTATTCTGGGTTTTGAATTTCGAAATTTGAATTCGAATTTCGAGCTGTTTTCGATTCTGAAAATTTCTGAAACTTCGGAGGGTCATATCTCCCTCAAACGGACTCCGATTTTTGAAAACTCGGACTCCTTTCCATGCAGAATTTCGAGATGAACGCAATGGCATAACCCGTTTCCCTTGATTCTTGTTTTAAAAATTAATTCTGCCTTGATTTATGGTTTTAACATGTTATTAAAATTCGGGTTGTTACATTCTCCCATCCTTAAAGGATTTCGTCCTCGAAATCTTCAAGTTAGGAAGAATGCATCCTATCATCCAATCAACCTTCTACTCAACCATCATCCACAAGCAACCATTATCCTTAAAAGATTTCTAATGCTATATGAACATATGCAGAAAGTGTATGTATATGTTCCTTATCTAATGCAAATGATCAGACCTGATTGATCTTCTTAATGCAAAATATGGTTAGTGCCATGAATCCAACATGTATGCAAATAGTCCTAGTCACATAAACACTATATGTGTGCACAAACATCCATCCATATGCAACATTCACATGATAACACATTCAATTTCATCCATAAACAAGTATAAACACTCATGCATATGCAATATGAAAATGTGTCTGAGCCGATCTAGTGCCTAATGTGTGTTATGCAACCACGAGCAACCACTTGCGACCACTTGCAACCATTTGCAAACATCAACCATAACATGTTTCAATCACATATTTACATCCAAAAGGGTTCTACCTAAGGTTCTCAAGATAGGATTGAGAAGATAAGCAAGATAAAACAAAGCATCTAGGAGAATAAGTTAAAGATGTACCCCCAAAAGGTCCTGCCCGCGGGACTTGCCCTTGCTTCTTAAAGCAGTTCTTGTTGATATGTCCAGTATCACCACACTGAAAGCATGCTCCCATATTCATCTTCTTCTTTCTACAATCTTGGATAACATGCCCAACTATACCACAGAAGTTGCACTTCCTCTTATCACGTGACTAGTTATTATTGTTGTCGTTGTTCTCGCCTCCCTTCTGGAAGTCTTTCTTCTCGTTCTGAGACTCATCCGCCTTAACTTATCACTCATACCTTTCCTATGTAACATGTTAACAAGCCTCACGAAAACTATCTCCATCGTACGGAAAACCCTCTACGAAGTTAGAAAGAAGATTAGCCGTAGGTAAAAACTACTACGACAACAGATGGAGAAAAGAAAGGAAAAGAGATTCAAACAAGGAAACAAAGGACAGTGCTAATGGCTTTTCGGGAATAGCCTTTTCAAAATAAACCTTTCTCTTGAAAAAAAATGCTTCTTTGTAAACGGTTTTGAAAATAGTTTTAGAAGGTTTTGAAAACTTTTTCCCAGTCTGGTAACCTTCTGCTCTGATACCAAATGTAACACCCCACCTCCGCTAGGGTCACTCACAAAGGGAATGCACTAGTTATGGAGGAGAGTTGTCGAGGTAAACAATCATAGAATTATTACAAGACAGAACATAGATAAAACAACGGAAGAATCAAAAGATAAATTTCATTACTTTCAAAAAGAGTCAAAACCTTTTACATCCAAAGTACCAAATAGCCAAAGTCATTATTTTCCATTACAACAAATTCTGTCTTGCATAAACAAAGAAGCATAATCTTAAAACAACAAAAGTAGCTTAATTCCCCAAAGGTAGCAGAAATGCAGCCATAGCATAGCTCAAGATCAAACCATACATGAGCTGAACCGAAAGCAAGCAAAATCCAAGCTAAGTACTAGAGTTTCCTCCTTGAGAACTTGGGGGGGTAACGAAAGAAAAGGAGGCGAAAGAAAATGGGTCAGTCATAAAGACTGGTAAGTCCAAGTGACTTTCAACATAAAAATAGGTAAAGGTAACATGACATGTATAAACTGAAAGTAAACATAAGGATGCTGTCAAGATTGGCAGGATAGACTAAGATAGCATGATAATTCAAGTGTAATCAAGTATAGCATCACATATTCAAGATTCGCTATACCAACTGTACTAGAATCCCAAACCCATGTCTTATATTAATCATGAAATGATCCCATGGCCCAATATCATGAAATCACCCATTACTAGGTCCAACGAAACGATCCACTAATCGATCGGCTCCCTACAAGTTCTAGCTCGTCGTGTGTCTGTGTCATACAACCCTATCACGAATGTAGTCACCTGTGCTAGGTCTACCATAGGGTGTATCAAGCCTTAGGGTGCCAACCACCGACACGAATCAAGCATGCACAGATAAATCTACTGATGCCCAATGCCTGCTTTTTCAACTCCGGACCACGTGCACGACCATAGCCTGACTGAACCTACACTGGCGTACCAACACAGCCGTCGTTCTGGTCGCTTACAATCAGCCCAGTAATCGTGCCCCACCCTGCCTAGTTCCAGGGTACCATGATACATCTAGTGGGTTACTGCTGAAACGGACCGCGTAACTAGGGTTTCCGTCCAATAGGTTAAGTGTTGTCATTTAAATCCATGACTTAACCCTTATCAGTCTAGCATGTCAAGTTGGTTAAGTGTTGTCATTCAAGTTCGTGACTTAACCCGCCTATGTGTCATGTCAAATTGGCTCAGTGTTGTCGTACAAGTTCATGACTTAGCCCTACGAATCATGTATCAAGTTGGTTAAGTGTTGTCTTTCATGTTCATGACTTAACCCTATCATGTGGCATTAATTTATTAATGCACCCCAACCTCTCACATCAGACCTGTTGTTGTGGTCACTGGACATGCCGGGCGGTTCCGGGCAGATTTACACCACAACTCAGTCTGACCTCGGGTTTTCAAGAGTGGTATGACCAACTACCCACATTGGATCCTATTGTTTGTAGTAACTGGATTTGTCGGGCGGTTCCGGGCAGAATTACACTGCAAACTCAACCCAACCTCGAGTTGGCCATTTTCGAGTTCATTCTAGTGTCATGTCCATGTTCAAGATTCATGTCAAATTCGTGTCAAGTTTCATGGCGAGTTTCATGTCCACATCCAGATTCAAGTTATAACAATGTTCATGTTTCAAGTTTTGCCTATTATCAAGTTCATACTTCATATTCATAACCAATTCATGTTTTGCCTAATCTACCCAAATCGTATTCCTATCGCATGTAAATGTGAATCGATCTATATTACAAGTAAATCCAAATCCTGAAATAAAGGGAATAACATCAAAACTATGATAGGCAAAAGGGACGAGCATAAAGCGATAAAAGGGATTACAAGACTAGCATGGTATAACTTGAGATAATTGGTTACAACATCACTAGCATATATGATTTCAAATCTAGCAAAATAAGGCGATAATCATGATAAAAGTTGACATAAAAGAATAGGCATGCAAAAGCAAGCCAGATACAAGGATAATGGATCCAATGGTTTTGGTGTACATAATAGCGAATAAACTAAGCAAGTCACACCCTAGGTATGAGATCCGACAAAATTCCAATTCGGTGTACAACATGGTTTTCAACTATAGTGTTATGGGCATGAACAATCAAATAGTCTTAGGCAATTAACCACAATGATCATAGTCATGGTCATAGGTAGAAATCTCATAGTTATGAACCATAAGCGATTAATCACAATAGTCATGGATAATTATCCAAAATAGTTCTAGGCAATAGTCATAGGCAATTAATAGTAATAGTTTCAAAGTCATGGTCATAGACAATAGTCTTATGTTCATAATCATAGGCAATAATTCTCATGGTCATGAGTCATAGGTGATTGGCCACAATTGTCCTTGTCATAGTCATAGGCAATAGTCTTATGTTCACAGTCATAGGCATAGACATAGTCTTATATTCACAGTCATAGTCCTTGGCCATTAACAATATTTTCAACGTCATAGGCATGATAATGTTATAGACATGAAAGAGTTTGATTTACAATGTGAATAGGCCCAAACTGATTTCATAGCAATATTCCCAAAAAGTCAGATCCAATATAAACAAGAATAGATATGAATCAATTATCATACATAGATCCAATTCCAATTTATAACATGTCCATATTAAGTTTATAGTTTTCATCTAAAAGTAACTTGAAATTACAGATTGTGGTCTAAGAAATTTAGATGCAGAAGTCAAGTCTAGAAATTTGTCGTAGAATTGTTGGATCATTGAATCTTGTTTTGATTATAGAAGCAAATCCCCAATTCCTAGCCGTAGTCTTCAAGAAATAATCTTCACGTTTTAATTTTAAATTTAATTTAATTTAGAGGAAGAAGAAGAAGCCATGATCATCAAGAGTTTGTGCAGCATAAGGTTAGAGAAGAACGGTGTAAAGAGAATGAGGCTAGGAGGCTGTTTATATAGGATTAGGCAGACGAATCTGGACAGAAAACGAGTCTAAATACATCAGAATGCATCAGGTTCATAAAGTGGGTTCGGGAGGCAGGTCAACACTATGGTTGACCTGGTCCCTGGGAAGTCGACACTATGGTCGAAGCCCAGGTTGACCTGGTCCTGGGCGGGAAATTTCCCACCCTGCCTATTTTGGGTTTTGAATTTCGAAATTTGAATTCGAATTTCGAGCTGTTTTCGATTCTGAAAATTTCTGAAACTTCGGAGGGTCATATCTCCCTCATACGGACTCCGATTTTTCGAAAACTCGGACTCGTTTCCAAGCAGAATTTCGAGACGAATGCATTGGCACAACCCGTTTCCCTTGATTCTTGTATTAAAAATTAATTCTGCCTTGATTTATGGTTTTAACATGTTATTAAAATTCGGGTTGTTACAATAAGAGTTAATCAAATAGAGTTAATCGAATACTAGTTATATGAATAAGAGCTAATCAAATAGAGTTAATCGAATATAAGTTATTCAAATAAGAGTTAATCGAACTAGAGTTAATTGAATATTAGTTATTCGAATAGAGTTAATCGAAAATTAGTTATTCGAATAGAGTTAATCGAATATAGTTTATTCGATGGAGAGATTATCGAATATAGTTTATTCGAAGGAGATATTATCAAATATAGTTTATTCGAAGGAGAGATTATCGAATATAGTTTATTCTAAGGAGAAATTATCGAATATAGTTTATTCGAAGGAGAGATTATCAAATATAGTTTATTCGGAAAAGAGTTATTGAATATAGTTTATTCGAGAGAGAGTTATCAAATAAAGTTTATTCGAGAAAGAGTTATACGTTGAAATTCGATTATATCGAATTCGGGAAAGTATTATTTACTTTTCAATTTTTAATCAAGATTTATTTATTTATAAATAAATTGTTTATCTAGTTATTTATTTAATTAAGGAATAAAAGTTATATTTTTAAGTTAGACATTTCGAAAGTAGGGATTATAATGTTATAGTTATAACCAATGTTTTTCATAAAAGATTTGGATTCGTAAACTGAATCTGAGAGTTTCATAAGAAATGATTTGATAAGAAATTAAGAAATGGAGTTAA
>JASFAX010007149.1:0-27507 GCA_030737875.1 Allium sativum | reverse complement strand
GAAAAATTACAACAAGACAGATATAAGTAATACTTGAGAATTTAAAACATCATTTCATTCCAGCGGAAAGTAAAACATGTTTGGTTTCACTAAAACCATAAATAAGAGTCAAGTACATAATATCCATCCTGATAAAAACAAAAGTACATAATCCCACTACATAACCTAATAGCCATAATAGAAAAGATAAACTGAGCTTTACATCCACGGTCCAAGCTCCAAAAGATAGATAAAGCAGTCTGATCAAAGCCCACTAGTGCTAGGCCCACTCTGAAAACCTGAGGGTTGGGAAAAAAAGATAAAGAAACAACGGGGTCAGACATAAGTCTGAGTGAGTCCTATAACCCTAACAATACAATCATTAAAGTAATTAGGGTATGATATAAACAAGGTACGGTACCTCTGGGGATAATGACTACACTAAGTAGCCAACTAAACACAGGATGTACTAAGATAACCGAAAAGACGCATTTATCCACCCAAGGATAATTACTAGATTGCACCACCCCAGATCTACCCACCCAAGGGTAATTTCTACACTGCACCACACCAGTTCTACCCACCCGAGGGTAATTCCTACTTAAAGGTTGATCCCACTAAGTGTATTTAGTAATTCTTAATGGTAGTTTCGCGTACCCCTAGCTGACTATATTAGTGCCGTCTGCCCCTATCCCCGCTGGGTGTACCCACTACCCCATTTGATCGACTCCCTACCGTAGATATCCGTGCTGGGCCCACAATGGGGTGTATCACTCCCCAAAGTGGCCACCCGATACAACAAATGGTGCACGGGTTATATCTACACGATGCAACAACGTCTTAGCTACCATCCCGGGCCCACATACGCATATGAAACCCGTTGGACTTGCGTTGCCACCGCTACCCAGTTTTGGCCTCTTATAGTCAAGCCCAATATGCGTGTCCCGTCACTCGACTAGAGTCGAGCCCACTAAGATACGTTTGGGATATTGGTTGAAATGGGCCCCCACAAGCTACCACCTAAGCTTGTTATTTCTAGTGAATCCCACTTAACCCTTTAACCATGTCCACTTACATGTTATAAATTTTGGTTAAGTCATTAATCATATTTTAATTGCCATTCAAGGCACCCACTAGATTTCCGCATGCCACCCAAAGCACTTACTTAACCCTTTAACCATGTTTTAATTACATGTTCCACTTTGGTTAAGTATTCTAATCGTATTTTCTATTGCCACCCAAGGCAACCCACTAGTTTCCTCATGCCACCCAAGGCACCCCCACTAGTTACTACATGCCACCCAAGGCACCCACTTAACCCCTCATGCCCCTCTACATGCTAATTTGGTTAAGTGTTTCTTAATTAATTAAGATCGTAACCTTTGTAAAGACCTCTCACATTAGACTGTCTTTTATGGCAGCTGGATATGCCGGTTGGTTCCGGGCAGCCTTACACCATAACAGAGTCTAACCTCGTGTCTTTACACTTGTCACGTATTTAGTTTATGACTAAGACCTCTCACATTGGGCCAATCATTTGTAGCCGCTGGATTTGCCGGTCGGTTCCGGGCAGTCTTATACTACAAAAGGGTCCAACCTCGTGTCTTAGTAGATTAATTACACCTAATTAATCACCCCCATAATTTGTAATAATTATCCCTAATTAATTACAAATATTTAAGAATATGGGTAGACCTAACTCAATAGGTAAATTCCCAATTCCATAATATGGGTAGACCTAACTTAATAGGTAAATTCCCAATTCCATAATATGGGTAGACCTAACTTAATAGGTAAATTCCCAATTATGTCCATCCACTTTACGGTATGTTTAATCATACCTACTTCACACAATTTTATGTGTTCATTAATTTTTACCCCATCGTCCCCACGTAAATACGTTAACATGACATACTTCAAAAGAGAAGATTCATCATACACACAATGGGTTCAACTTAGCATATCATTGGCATTATCATGGGTTTAAAAGGTGTCAACTTGTATATATGACCATAAACCCAACTTGCATAAATAACCTACCCAAACTTGCATATGTCATAAAGAGGGTAACTTGCTTAAATGTTCATGTCATAGACCTATCATAAAGGTGTCAACTTGCATACATGTCATAGGTCTAAAAGGGATGAACTTGCACATGTACTTATGTCATACATAGAGGCAAACTTGCATATATTATGCATATCATAAAAAGACAAACTTGCATATGAACTTGCATCATAACTTTGCATATGAACTTGCATCATAACTTTGCATATGAACTTGCATCATAACTTTGCATATGAATTTGCATCATAACTTTGCATATGAACTTGCATCATAACTTTGCATATGAATTTGCATCATAACTTTGCATATGAACTTGCACCATAACTTTGCATATGAACTTGCATCATAACTTTGCATATGAACTTGCATCATAACTTTGCATATGAATTTGCATCATAACTTTGCATATGAACTTGCACCATAACTTTGCATATGAACTTGCATCATAACTTGCATAAAACCAAACACTTAGCATGCATAAAACCAAATACTTAGCATGCACAAAACCACATATTTAGCATGCACAAAACCAAATACTTAGCATGCATAAAACCAAATACTTAGCATGCATAAAACCAAACACTTAGCATGCATAAAACCACATGCATAACTTGCATATCATATTACATATAACTTGCATATACTCTCTCATATAGTTTGCATAACATGTTACATATGCATTAATGTTCAACATAGTGTTTTGCATCATAAAACATGGCATTAAACTTGCATGTAGCATAAAACTTGCCAAACACATAACATACACTATACTAAACTTGCATAAACACATTTATCCACAAACATAGCCATGTCTTATCATATCCTACCATAATCAATTTAACAATTGATTATTAAAGCTATAGGAACTCACCACTAAGCTCCCATAAGCAAACCCTTGCCACAAATTACCCAAAACTCTAGCCTTGAACATAAAGCTTGCAACTTGATGATGAATGCAAGCTAATGATCACTCACACAACTCAAAGATGCTTGTATGAACATGAAAGCCTTCATAGAAATAGTTTAGAAATAGGATGGAGGCTAGGGTTTTAAGTGGAGGCCATGATCATAGAAAATTTTGGCATAGTTTAGTTAGGAGATAGGATTATGATCATTTAGGGCTAGCTTAGGGTCTTATTTATAGGATTAGGCAAGTGTTTTAGGCCATTAGATTAACCCTAAATTAGATTAGGACCATCAGATCTCGGAAGCTTCCAGAAACCAGCCCCAAAACACAGCCTAAACCCTAAAATGGTGCACCTGGCCAGCCAGAAAGCTGTGCAGGTTTCTGGCTCGACACGGGCGCACTTCCCAAGTGCGCCAGTGTAAAAATGTGTTGGCGCACTTCACAAGTGCGCCAGTGCATTTTTGTGTTGGCGCACTTCACAAGTGCGCCAGTGCATTCTGGCTTGTTTTCGGTTTTTCTGCCTAACTTCGTTCGTCCATATCTTCTTCATACGGACTCCGATTTTCGAAAACTCAGACTCTATTTCGCGTATTTTTCCGAGAAGAACGCAATGGTGCATCCCGTTTCCCCTAATTCCCACATTTGGGATTAGTTATTCTTTAATTTGTGAATTTTAGCATTAACCGAAATTCGGGGTGTTACATTCTCCCCTCCTTAAAGGATTTCGTCCCCGAAATCTCTAAGCTAAGGAGAATGCATATCCTACCATCCAAACAACCATCTACTCAATCCATCAAACACGGGCATCCATTGTCCTTAAAACAATTTCTAATGATGTATGAGCATATGCAAAAAGTGTGTGTATATGTTCCCTATCTAATGTATGAACATATGCAAACCATGATAGTGCCATGCATCCATTATGTATGCGAGAGAACCCTATCGACACATACAATATCTACATGAGTGCACAATCATTCACCAAAATGCATCATCCATATGATAACACAATCATTATACATCCATAAATATAGCTACCTACACACAATTATATGCAATATGCAATATGAAGTGATTGAGCCGATCTAGTGTCTAGAGTGTGTGTATATGCATCCACGAGAAACCACTAGCAACCACTTGCATCCATCAAACATAACATGTCTCAAACACATGTTTCAACCATAGGTTTACCCTATCTAAAGGTCAAAGGTACTAATGAGAGGACATACTAAAGATAAGACAAGCACTAGACAAACGATAAAGGAGACATTTAAAGGACATACCCTCAAAAATGAATGGGTATAACGAATGCATCTTCGCTTCTGTCTCCCAAGTAGCATTGCTCTCTCCTTCTCCCCTTTTCACTTTGACTAGTCGAACCTTTCTTGTTTCTCAACTTCCTAATCTCTGACCCAAGGATGCGGGTAGGAGCTCGTCGAATAATCACCTCACGCTCTACCTTTACTTCTTTAAGCAAGCTCGGCTCTACCGCCTCTGCGGTTTCATGTAGGCACTTCCTCAAATGTGACACATGGAATATGTCATGTACACCACTAAGTCTGTCGGGCAACTCCACTCTATAGGCCATCCGTCCAATCCTTTCCTTAATAGGAAACGGTCCAACAAACCTTGGTGCTAACTTCCCAACAGATCCTCCAAAATCCAAGATGCATAGCATCAAAAGGTCTTCTAAAATGTGATTCACCCTCCCGGTCTGGTCGTCCGTCTGAGGATGATTTGCGGTGCTCAACCACAACTGAGTGTCTACCGCCTCTTTCAAACTCTTCCGAAACTCTCTAGTGAAGATAGGATCTCAATCGCTCACTATACTGGAAGGTATACCATGCCATCTAATAATCTCTCGAATGTAAACTGAAGATAGCCATGGAGCAGTTCTCTTACTCTCTGCGGGTATAAAATGGGCGCTCTTAGTAAGTCTGTCTACCACAACCCAAATTCCCGTATTATCCTTTCTCGATCTGGGTAACCCGTCAATAAAATCCATCGAGACGCTATCCCACTTCCATTACGGAACTTCCAATGGGTGAAGCAACCCACCTGGTTTCTTCTGCTCCGCTTTCATTTGCTAGCCCACCAAGCATCTAGCGACATACTCGGCCACATCTTTCTTCATACCGGCCCAAAAGAAAACTTGCTTCATGTCTTGGTACATCGTGTCCCCACGGGGATGAATGGTCATCTTCGACCGATGTGCATTCTCAAGTATAGCCTTCCTCAAACCCCTGCCTTGCGGTACACAAAGTCTACCGTCTCCACGCAACAACCCCTTACCATCTAGGGTGTACCTACTCAAATGGCTGGATGACTCCCCCCCTCCTCATGAGCTTCTCTACTAACTCAACCAACTGTGGGTCGTCCCGCTGTGCTCTGCCAATACGCCCCAAAAGAGTAGGCCTAACCTCCAAGGAGGCTAGCAAACCGGGTACAAAGTCAACGGAAGGTCTAAAGTCAAACATAGAAATAAACTCTAAGCTCCGTCGTTCATCGAACACTGAACTCAAGGACAACCTTTTTCTACTTAAGGCATTCGTCACCACGTTACCCTTGCTATGGGTATACGCTATCTCAAACTCATAGGATGCCAAGAATCCCATCCACTTTTGATGTCTTAAGACTATGCGCTCGAAGAGTCTCCAACAATTCCCTAAGATGTAGGGCATGCTCTTCTCCACTTCTAGAGAAAACCAGGATATTACCCCATCCAAAATCATCACAACTGTCCATCTCTCACGCAGACCATCCTAGTCGAACTTGACATCCCCCAAGTGCAAGCCCCAAAGGCCTAAACCAATATCAGACAAACACCCAAGGGATATCTCCTTCGAGTTCAGACGACCTACGTGAGATGATACTAGTAAAAATAGCTAAACAATTGAGCCTTTGACCAATTTTGGATGTCCTTGCCAGTCTCGCTCCAAAACCACCGTTTTTCCCATAACTGGCTTTGCTCAACCTATTAAGCACACACGAAAACTTATTTCGCTCCTAGAAAAGACCAAGATGTCATTTACAAAGACCATCACGAACTTATTCAGGTACTCCCTGAACACCCTTCTCATCAAATCAACAAAGCATGCGGGGGCGTTCATCAAACCAAATGGCATCACCAGCCACTCATAAAAACCATCCGGAGTCCTAATGGCAGTCTTCTCTATACTATCCTTAGCCACTCTCAACTGACGAAACCCCGTGGCTAAGTCCAACCGCGAAAAATACTGAGACGCCAACTAACTGATCAAAGAGATCATCAATCCTCGGCAATGGGTGTCTATTCTTCTTTGTGGGTTTATTTAGTTCTCCTTAGTCTACACAAAGTCTGAGGGACCCATCCGCCTTCGTGGCAAAAACTACTGGAGCACCCCACTCCGACATACTTCGTCTTATGAACCCCTTCTCAAGCAAATCGCCTACTTACTTATGGAGTTCCCTCCTCTCACGGGGAGCCATGTGGCACACTGGCCAAGATACTGGTTTGGCATTGTCTAACAGATATATTCGGAAGTCAATCTTCCGCTCCGGAGGTAAACCCTTCACCCCCTCAAACACATCCGAGTATTCTTGGTCCACTTTAACAGATCCCAAACTCTCGACCGACGTGTCAAGCGATTCTAGATAACTTAGCATAACAGATTCCATGGGATTACAAGAGATCTCGAGAGTGTTACCCAAACGGGTCATAAGCCTAACAACTCTCCCTTCAAAATCAAGAACGGCACCCCTACTGGATAACCAGTCCATGCCCAAAACTAACCCATAGCCCGTGAAGCCCAAAAAGCATCACATCTAAACTCGGCGCTAAGTATAGAAACTTTCAAACCCAAACACATCATGGAGCCCCAATTGGGTTTGAAACAACTAAGGGATCATCTACTAAACTGGTGTCTAAGTGCAGTGACTCAACTAACAACGATGAGATAAACGAACTCGATGTGTCAGAATAAAGTTCGAATTGGATAATAAAGAAATCCAAATTCCAACCTAGACGGTCCTATCCCCATCTGGTACACTAGCCGCGAGGGAATACAACTACCCTCCAGGAGATTCCATACCTTGCCCATGCCCCTTTGGACAATCTTAATAAGGTGTCCTATTCCTCCAAAAGGATAACTACTAGCCCTCTTCTTCCTATTCTCCACTCGTAACTTCCCATCAAAATGAGGTTTCGTCCTTCATTAAACATCAACTATTTGAGCTTTCCTCCCATCGTCTATCCAATAGGTACCTACAAGTCCTCCTCCTTCTTGAACCAACTTCTAGTCCGACTAATGTCCAAGTTCCTTGAAGTGGTTTTCCATTCTTATCTATCTTAGAAAGATCATCTATACGCGGAGGGGAAACTCAAAACGAGAGAGGAAGAGATTCAAAACGGAGAATTCGAAAGATAAAGATATGGCTACCGGGGATTATGCTTTTCTTTCAAAAACTTTTCTCTTAAAAGACATGTTTTTGAAAATACTCCTTTCAAAAATATTCTTAGAAAATAGTTTTTCTAAAAAATTTATCTGTTCTGGTAACCTTAAGCTCTGATACCACGTGTAACACCCCACACCCGCTACGGTCACTCACTAAGGGAATGCCATAACATCGGTGGAGTATTTTAAGTGAATATAGAACAGAAAAATTACAACAAGACAGATATAAGTAATACTTGAGAATTTAAAACATCATTTCATTCCAGCGGAAAGTAAAACATGTTTGGTTACACTAAAACCATAAATAAGAGTCAAGTACATAATATCCATCCTGATAAAAACAAAAGTACATAATCCCACTACATAACCTAATAGCCATAATAGAAAAGATAAACTGAGCTTTACATCCACGGTCCAAGCTCCAAAAGATAGATAAAGCAGTCTGATCAAAGCGCACTAGTGCTAGGCCCACTCTGAAAACCTGAGGGTTGGGAAAAAAAGATAAAGAAACAACGGGGTCAGACATAAGTCTGAGTGAGTCCTATAACCCTAACAATACAATCATTAAAGTAATTAGGGTATGATATAAACAAGGTACGGTACCTCTGGGGATAATGACTACACTAAGTAGCCAACTAAACACAGGATGTACTAAGATAACCGAAAAGACGCATTTATCCACCCAAGGATAATTACTAGATTGCACCACCCCAGATCTACCCACCCAAGGGTAATTTCTACACTGCACCACACCAGTTCTACCCACCCGAGGGTAATTCCTACTTAAAGGTTGATCCCACTAAGTGTATTTAGTAATTCTTAATGGTAGTTTCGCGTACCCCTAGCTGACTATATTGGTGCCGTCTGCCCCTATCCCCGCTGGGTGTACCCACTACCCCATTTGATCGGCTCCCTACCGTAGATATCCGTGCTGGGCCCACAATGGGGTGTATCACTCCCCAAAGTGGCCACCCGATACAACAAATGGTGCACGGGTTATATCTACACGATGCAACAACGTCTTAGCTACCATCCCGGGCCCACACACGCATATGAAACCCGTTGGACTTGCATTGCCACCGCTACCCAGTTTTGGCCTCTTATAGTCAAGCCCAATATGCGTGTCCCGTCACTCGACTAGAGTCGAGCCCACTAAGATACGTTTGGGATATTGGTTGAAATGGGCCCCCACAAGCTACCACCTAAGCTTGTTATTTCTAGTGAATCCCACTTAACCCTTTAACCATGTCCACTTACATGTTATAAATTTTGGTTAAGTCATTAATCATATTTTAATTGCCATTCAAGGCACCCACTAGATTTCCGCATGCCACCCAAAGCACTTACTTAACCCTTTAACCATGTTTTAATTACATGTTCCACTTTGGTTAAGTATTCTAATCGTATTTTCTATTGCCACCCAAGGCAACCCACTAGTTTCCTCATGCCACCCAAGGCACCCCCACTAGTTACTACATGCCACCCAAGGCACCCACTTAACCCCTCATGCCCCTCTACATGCTAATTTGGTTAAGTGTTTCTTAATTAATTAAGATCGTAACCTTTGTAAAGACCTCTCACATTAGACTGTCTTTTATGGCAGCTGGATATGCCGGTTGGTTCCGGGCAGCCTTACACCATAACAGAGTCTAACCTCGTGTCTTTACACTTGTCACGTATTTAGTTTATGACTAAGACCTCTCACATTGGGCCAATCATTTGTAGCCGCTGGATTTGCCGGTCGGTTCCGGGCAGTCTTATACTACAAAAGGGTCCAACCTCGTGTCTTAGTAGATTAATTACACCTAATTAATCACCCCCATAATTTGTATTAATTATCCCTAATTAATTACAAATATTTAAGAATATGGGTAGACCTAACTCAATAGGTAAATTCCCAATTCCATAATATGGGTAGACCTAACTTAATAGGTAAATTCCCAATTCCATAATATGGGTAGACCTAACTTAATAGGTAAATTCCCAATTATGTCCATCCACTTTACGGTATGTTTAATCATACCTACTTCACACAATTTTATGTGTTCATTAATTTTTACCCCATCGTCCCCACGTAAATACGTTAACATGACATACTTCAAAAGAGAAGATTCATCATACACACAATGGGTTCAACTTAGCATATCATTGGCATTATCATGGGTTTAAAAGGTGTCAACTTGTATATATTACCATAAACCCAACTTGCATAAATAACCAACCCAAACTTGCATATGTCATAAAGAGGGTAACTTGCTTAAATGTTCATGTCATAGACCTATCATAAAGGTGTCAACTTGCATACATGTCATAGGTCTAAAAGGGATGAACTTGCACATGTACTTATGTCATACATAGAGGCAAACTTGCATATATTATGCATATCATAAAAAGACAAACTTGCATATGAACTTGCATCATAACTTTGCATATGAACTTGCATCATAACTTTGCATATGAACTTGCATCATAACTTTGCATATGAATTTGCATCATAACTTTGCATATGAACTTGCATCATAACTTTGCATATGAATTTGCATCATAACTTTGCATATGAACTTGCACCATAACTTTGCATATGAACTTGCATCATAACTTTGCATATGAACTTGCATCATAACTTTGTATATGAATTTGCATCATAACTTTGCATATGAACTTGCACCATAACTTTGCATATGAACTTGCATCATAACTTGCATAAAACCAAACACTTAGCATGCATAAAACCAAATACTTAGCATGCACAAAACCACATATTTAGCATGCACAAAACCAAATACTTAGCATGCATAAAACCAAATACTTAGCATGCATAAAACCAAACACTTAGCATGCATAAAACCACATGCATAACTTGCATATCATATTACATATAACTTGCATATACTCTCTCATATAGTTTGCATAACATGTTACATATGCATAAATGTTCAATATAGTGTTTTGCATCATAAAACATGGCATTAAACTTGCATGTAGCATAAAACTTGCCAAACACATAACATACACTATACTAAACTTGCATAAACACATTTATCCACAAACATAGCCATGTCTTATCATATCCTACCATAATCAATTTAACAATTGATTATTAAAGCTATAGGAACTCACCACTAAGCTCCCATAAGCAAACCCTTGCCACAAATTACCCAAAACTCTAGCCTTGAACATAAAGCTTGCAACTTGATGATGAATGCAAGCTAATGATCACTCACACAACTCAAAGATGCTTGTATGAACATGAAAGCCTTCATAGAAATAGTTTAGAAATAGGATGGAGGCTAGGCTTTTAAGTGGAGGCCATGATCATAGAAAATTTTGGCATAGTTTAGTTAGGAGATAGGATTATGATCATTTAGGGCTAGCTTAGGGTCTTATTTATAGGATTAGGCAAGTGTTTTAGGCCATTAGATTAACCCTAAATTAGATCAGGACCATCAGATCTCGGAAGCTTCCAGAAACCAGCCCCAAAACACAGCCTAAACCCTAAAATGGTGCACCAGGCCAGCCAGAAAGCTGTGCAGGTTTCTGGCTCGACACGGGCGCACTTCCCAAGTGCGCCAGTGTAAAAATGTGTTGGCGCACTTCACAAGTGCGCCAGTGCATTTTTGTGTTGGCGCACTTCACAAGTGCGCCAGTGCATTCTGGCTTGTTTTCGGTTTTTCTGCCTAACTTCGTTCGTCCATATCTTCTTCATACGGACTCCGATTTTCGAAAACTCAGACTCTATTTCGCGTATTTTTCCGAGACGAACGCAATGGTGCAACCCGTTTCCCATAATTCCCACATTTGGGATTAGTTATTCTTTAATTTGTGAATTTTAGCATTAACCGAAATTCGGGGTGTTACAATGTGCGACTAAACAGGGAACTAATAAAAGCATATTGACAACATTTATATATTTTACAACATATACACATATTAGTAATTTATTACAGCACATTCATTCATTTATTAGTTTACTTAACAATGTAAAAGGGCAATAAAATTATTTTTATTCCTCATATCCACCTTATAAATTTTCTAAAATAACCAAAATATTTAGCAACAAAATAAGTAAAGTAGTACAAATAAAAGGCATCAAAGCTAGTAGAACAAAGTTTACGGCTCTCAAATAAACAACTTAAAAACAAGGACTATTGAGTAATTAAAGAAATCTAGAACTGCCATTGTAAATATGGTGAATTTCTCATGGATTTGCTTGAGAATCCTGGAAATTTTCCGTTGAGATATGTGATAAAGATATATCATTGGATCGAACACTTAGGTGTTTTTTTTTTTTTTTTGCTTCGAAGATTGATCAACAAATTTAGACCAAAACTTCAGGGATTGAAAGCACCTTAAGGTTTTGTGGTAATTTTTTTTGGATGGTCAATGTAATTTGGAAATATCTTCTAAATTTATAGATTTTAGGATCAATATGATGTTAAATGGATAGACACCTCTTTAAATTATATGCTTGTTAAGAACATTGTGCAAAATAGCCTAGAAATGAAGTCGCTGCTAACCTACATCAAAATGCAATTGAAATCAACATCGAAAATACTACAGTTGTAAGCTGTTGTAATTTGCAGCGGGTTAGTGACGAATAAATAATGTGCACAATGATAATAAAAAAGAAACTGAAATAAGAAACACTTGAAAACTAAAATGTATGGTAATTTCGAACTCATAAACTGACTTAAAGCAGTAATTATGTAATATTTAACACTCTAGCTGTTCAATGACTATCATAAGATTTTAAATGAAGATTCATTAAATTTATACTACAATTTTTGATGCAATGGTCCAATATAATATTTCTCGGTTGACAGTAACTTTCAAACAATAAATGTTAATTAATTAGATGTTATTTCAATAACCACTCTGAAAATGTGTGCCTCAAATAAGACACTAAGTTTATACATTATAACATTGTGAAATGAGGTGGTGAATCACAAAAGTATTTTCATTTTTTAACCAGTAAAAACAAATAGCATATAACAAGTTTTGGACATAAGCAATAGACATAAATATAAATTTTGGTTTGAGTCTGAATCAAAATTGATATAAGCGTTAAAAGCTTCTTATTAAGTGGGAAACTCTTTGTGAACAATCAATCATTCAAAGATGTTAAACAAACTCCAATCTTTATTTCATATAAATATTTCACGTTTATAAAAAATAATTAACAATAGTCTAATGTTCTTATTGGTAATTTCTTTTCATAAAATAAAAATATAGTTTATCAGAATTTACCCATGACTAGCAGTTTAATCAGCTCTTTCTCTATTAAAATCAGAATCAAATCAAACTAAATCCAATTTCAATTATTGATTACCGAACCAAAATTGGATAAAATAATGCCAAACATATAGAATGAATTATTCATTCCATAGCTGTATAAAAATTTCGGTAAATTGCTTGTTATCTTGTTTCCAACGAAAAATCATGTCGAACTATGGGTAGTTAAAAATTAAGTAAAAAAGAGAAGATGAAGAGTATCTTTGCTGCGTAAATATTTTTTGTTTGTTTAAATTCGAGTTGAACATGAACCTCAATTAAGACTTCAAACTTCAATACAGAAGTTGATAGCTAATTGCTGAGATTCAATATTCAACCCGAACCTAAACAACAAAAAAGTAATTTTATTTAATTCTTGTCTTATGAAAGTACACAGAAATAAAAAGGAAGAAATAAAAAGCATGAGAAGAAATATGTTGGACTCATGCACCAATTTATAACGGAATGAGTATGGAATTTTTGAGAATTTATGCATTTACAAAGGAGCTGAACTTGATAAATTCGAAAAAGAGTTATATAATTTTTATAGCATAAGTAACTTACTATTAAATGAAAATTTATGTGCCAGTTTCTTCCCATTACGTTTCTTATTTTTTTTAATATAATCTCTAAAGTGGGTTTTTTAGCTATAAAGTTTCGGTTTCATACTGTTGCTTTTGCCTTTATACATGGGTATTTGTATGAAATCATGCATATGATAAACATCAAAACATAGTACATGTTGTAATTATTACTATTACATAGATTGGTATTCAAAAGAATTACTCAAGTACAGTCGTGTTATGCATTAGAATTGTTTATTATTGTGAATGATCCAATTAAATTTGATTTCCATAATCATTGTAAGATCATTACCAAAAAATGATTTTTTTTTTTTGCCTATGCTATCCTAAATTTTTAGACCGAATGAATGAGCTAAGCATCAAATAATGGCGAAACTAACCACATATCTCTTTTTCCTTGAAGAAACATAAGAATATATTGCAAATTGTAAGTTATTAGTATATTATACAAAAAAACATAAGAATTTTGTTATTTACAACATCTAAATATTATAACAACAGAATTTCGTTGTTGTGATGTTATAAGAACAAAGTCATTTCCATTATAAATGAAATTAAAAAGTTTTATTCATTATAACAAGTCGTGTTCAATTCAGTAAAAAATGACACAAAGTCCCTCTGATCCAACCACACCAGCTTTTTTTAACATCGACCCTTTTTTACTATTGAAACATAAACGCTTTAGCCAATTTCATAATGTTTGTTAAACATGGATGACTTTACATAAATTTGCAAATGTTGTGCCCTCTGTGATTGCGCTGACAATCTTGTGGGTTGCCGTGCAAAATTGTACGGAGAAACATGCCTCTGGCTTGTGTTAGGTCATGTCCCAACCATGATTACGATATAGAGTGCGCTAACAAACGAAATATTTTTCTATGCTAATATTATGTAAAAATCACTACCATTTGGTATTTTTAGAGAAAGATATATTCGCAGAAGGAAAAATTAAAACAAAATTAGGTTTTTTTTATAATTATCAAATAAATCAAGGATTACATCATTCAATGTATGGGTTACTAACGTTCCTCCATTAATTAAAAAAATTCATCCCCCTAAATTGAAGGACAATTTATCACATATAAAATCTTTTATTAAAACACATTCATTCATTTATTAGGTTAAGTAACTAAAAGTGATACCTTTTCTCTCAATCCACTTTAGAATTTTATAAAAATCAACGTATTTCAATAGAAAATTGCAACATATAATACCACTAAATTATAGCATCAAACCCGTACCACAAAGTATATAAGCATGGTTATATAATATAAACTTAAAGGATCGATGGAAAAAGTCCAAACTATATTTGATAAAATAGCGACTGCGCTCAAATATTTTCTTGGTAATCCTCTTAAAATAGGTTTGGGGAAGTTGTTAATAAATATCATTATACTATGGGCTTCAAAAATCAATCGAAAACTTTATGCCACGGCCTTTGAGATCAAATGTACAAGAAATACTTCTTTTTAAAACTCAGGCGATAACTATGACGAAGTGGGAAATTTATTTATAATAATGGCATTTGAATGAATTATGCTAAACTTGTTATGTGACCTATTATATATTTTATATTATAGAAGAAATTGATCTCCTTTTTTATAAAATTGATTCCTGTATTTTAAAAAAAAATGATCCTTGTGAATTCTAGGGAATGTCGACATAAACAAGTCTAAAAACAAGGCATTGTTAATTTGTCATGATTTGAAATGGAAATAAGAGTTAAGAATTTCTGCTTGAAAATTGTTGTTATCCGCAATGACTTATCAGTTCTTAGAATAATTAGATGACGATAACAAAAAAGAATTTGAGGTAACAAAAATTTTAAATTATTCTTTTAAATGTTTTGTTATTTTGAGCCTTACTTGTTATCTTCCATCTTAGTGGACCACGGATTATTTAGTCGTTTTTATGAAGAGAACAGGCCAAACACTTGTATATATTTAATTTTAATTTTTATAATTTTATTTATTTCTATTTTTAATTTTTTGAAGTTTGTTGGTTAGCTCTTCGTTAAAAAATTTAAAAGCACCACTACATTTTAACACAAAAGCAAATTTAACTTAGCAGTTATCCAGTAGTTATCCCCTTGCTATTAACAAGATAATTTAAGATATTTAAAGAGAAAAGTTACATTAAATTTGCAATAGGTTTTTCATTTAAATTAACCTAAAAGTAATAATTTTGCATTTGCTTTCCTATAATTATAATAATTTAATTATTGTGATGTTAATTTTGTAATTACTAATGAAAATTTGTACTCGGCAACAACTTTATGTCTAACCATCGTGTCTTGTGAATCTAGATGGAAAATCGGTAAATATTTGCACTTCATATACAAATAGGCAATCCAAAACCAATCTTAAAGTTAATTGTACACTCAATCATAAATAGAAATACTTTGAACCTGAATCTGAGTTATTTGGATCTTAAAATCTATTTCTTAAGTGGTGAACCCATCATTTTGCCAAGGTATTTTGAAGTAAAATATCTGTAGATAGTTATTTTTTTTGTATATTATTGTAATTATTTGTACTTTATTCATTTTTAAAAGATGCAAAGCAAAGTATTCAACTTTTGTACAGATAATTACTTTACAAATAATTAACATTTCAAGGCCATCACTCCTGTCAATACCTTTCTTTATCTTTCAATTAACGTTTATACAAAAAGAAATGTAAAGTTCATCCTTTTGATTTCTGTTGATGGCAAAAAATGTCGTAACAGCAAATATTCTCTATTACTAGAGAAAAATGTTTAACGTAGAAAAATGAAGTGCGAAAAGCAGTAAATAAAACAGAGGATTTATAGTGGTTCGGTCCATGAGGGCCTACGTCCACTTTGAGGGGGATTGTTGATAGTTATTCACAAATTTGAGTTACAAGCATTGAATTTCATCATGGCATTCGTTTACAAATGATTCTTTGTATTTTGGAGTCATACTGATCATATGTTATGTTTTGAAAAAAAAATGATTTATGCTCCTTCTTCCTCAAGATCTATGCTTCCATTAATGGAGTCCTTGGAGCTTGTAGAGATGTCAGATCAACCAAAATCTAATCCTTGTGAAGAATGAGCAAGGAGGTATTATGGGTAGTGGGTTGGGTGGAAGTAGGTTAGTTTTGGGGACTAGATAGCAGAAATTGCATCCCAAAAGCTCAGGCATCAAAAAATCGCATCCCTCCGCAATAGAAGGTGGACATCGCATCCCTCGGGTGGGATACGAATTTTTGCAACCTAAAGGATGTGAAAATCTCATCCCGAAGGGATGCGTTGTACTGTATTTCAGAGGGAGAGAAGAATATATGCATCGCATCCAATGGGATGCGATGGCATCACAACGGAGGGATGTGACAGCATCACACCCAAGGAATTCCACTGCATCACATCCTAAAAGATATGATGGTATCACATCTCGAAGGATGTGATAACATTGCATCCGATGAGTGCGATAACAATCAATCGCATCCTAATGGATGCGACACAAATGGAGGTGGTGTGCTTGTTCATAGAGTGCGGAGAGGGTGTGTAATGCGATGCGATGTCCGCTGATGCGATGCAAGGCGAGGACGATGCGAAATGGTGTCTTTCAGAGATAAAGGCGTCTTTTGGAGAAGCATCCTAAGTCTTCTCCCCAATCGGCCTCTCCAGAAGTTGTTTGACGACGAATATTCTATCAATTAGAAAATCATCGCGAAGTGTATATAACCGCAAGCTCCCGACGTACACTTGGAGTACGTGGCGAATACGGGTCGATTCACGGAGAAAGAAGTAATTCTAATTCTATTCAATCAATTTAAAACAAGTTCGAGTGAAATTTTAGCTAGCTAAGAAATGTAAAATCTAACAAACTAACTACAACAAAAGTTAAATGAAACTATGAGATTAAATGGCAACGTCGGAATAAATCCGGTTTCTAGATCATATAGTTCAACAAATTATGAAATTATTATCTCTCTTTTTTTGTCATAAGTATGATTAGTTGATGTGTTTATCCTAAGCATGAAATATTTGTGCTATGAATTAGCCCAAGATATGCCATCAAACTTTAACACAGCCACTAACCCACTTGTTTAACTCTTATGAAAACGACAACAAGATGAAAATCAAATATATTTTAAGCATGACCTACTAGCTATTAATTAGAAATATAGGCCATCAAATTTTAATATAAACAATCACTTCTTTGCCATAATCATATTTAGATGAAGAGACAATTTGTGTTTTGTTTGTTTAAGCATAGTCTATTTGGTGTCAACAATACAGACTACCAAATTCAAGCTAAACAACAAATTAAACCACTTCTACTATTTCCATTAAGCATAAAAAGAGAACATAAAATCAAATAATGTTGCATCTACATAATCAAGAGAGCTTCATTACCCCTAAGTTGAAGGGATTTAGTTACTCATGTATGCAATCATGGCAATAAATGTAGATTTCAACATAAACAAAATCAAAACAAAAAAGAAAACTAATTAACAAGAATAAACTAAACTACTTACATAAAATAAATCTACACTAACGCATAAAGTAAATAAGAAGAATTAAACGAACTAGAAATTAAATTGCTTAACACGAAAATTACGTAAGAGGGAAATGGCTAAGAAGCCATGAAAAAAGAAAGAGCTTTTGTTTTTTATCGTACAGACTAACTAACTAAAAGATAGGATATTTACATCATCATAAATGGGGTATACGTGTTCTAAACCTTAAAACCCTAATCAGTTTTCATGTGGACTATCAAAAATACCCTTCATGAAGCTTCCATTTGTGTTTAGCTACTAATGATTCATTAAAATTGTATGAAGATTTCTTTTGTCTCCACTTGTTGATATATTAGCCTCTAATTGTACCAATAAAGAAGGAGAGATAATGGGTAGGTGGAGTCCTCCACTAAGTAGCTGTGAATTGATACCATCTCCAATTCTTTGTATCCACTTTGTGCATGTATATCTCCATGTAAACTTCATGTGCATACTTGATTTTTGCTCCTAAATTCCTACAAGACACATGAAAATGAACAAGTAAATTTTATCAAAAATAAATACATGCACAAATGACCGTTTGTCCCAATATGAAGATGAATTCATGATAATTTGGGAATTTTGGGTTTTTGGTTAAAACATGTACAAAATAGCCCAATATATTATTTATTTAATTAATACAAGAATAAATTTGTGAATATAAATGTGCATATTTATGTGCACATCAGAAGTTTTTCAGTACAAATATTTATCGGAGATGGACTCTTCGGAAGAATAATAGCTCGCTCTAGAGTTCTCTTTCTCTCCCGATTGTGGTTCTTGAATTGAACCCTTGGGATCCTTACTCTTTGAACTTTCTCCTACCTCGGCTACCGCTGTAACTTGCCCCTCAACAAAGGGCACACCGCCAGATTCTGCGGGAACAAGAGGAACTTAATTAGAACGGGGGCTCGTATAGGTCAGCACGGCCTCCTTAACCTATACTCCGCCACATATCAAGTAGATGGTGTCAATGAAGAAGCTTGTCCACCAAACATTTTCTGACATTTAAGAAGTTCGGATTACCATTCCGTGGAAGGTTCAGGCAATCTTGGTATATTTGGACTTGTTCTTTTCTTCGATTTACAACTAAAAATAAGAAAGAACCATTTTGGCCTTAAGTCGCCTACATTACTATATCCTTCGCTGATGATCTTTCTTTTAGGCATGAACTCAAAATAAAGAAAAGGAGGAGTTTCCTTTTGATGGTGTTTGAAATGATAAAAGAAACTAGGTGGAGGCCCATGCTTCGCACACGGGGTACGTGGAACTTTATTGATGGTTTAACATGTAGTGGTTCGTGGGTGTCAAGAACACATTTAGTGTCATTTAACTTCACAGTGCACGCAAAATGATTTTTAATTTTAATTTGATTCAACATGTAGTTATACCCATGGTAAGCTAAATATACGATACGAATACAATAAGTTAAAAATAATAATTATTTTATCAACACTAAGTCATTCTCATAAGCAAGACAAATGTAACTGCAGTTAATATTTCATTCATGGGTGGATTTGAAAGCGGAAAAGTATAAATAATAGTATATTTAATCCTAAAAGTATAAATAATAGTATATTTGACATCCATTCATATTTTTTACTTGAGCCATATGCTTGAACCCATAGTTCAAGTATGGCCGATATAGGTACAGAAAAAATGATAGGTTTACAGATAACAGTAAGCATAGTTTCATGCAATAATAACAAAACGATCCGTAGAATGATACAGAGGTCGTATATAACCATAATACATCAAAGAAAAAAGAAACTTAAAAAAGAAACAATCCACCAAGCTTAGCTTCTGTGTTGCCTCTCACAAAGTTTGATTGTAGCTCAGGCCCTGGTTTAGTATGGTTTCATCTATATCCTGTGATGATAAATATAATTTTAAGTTAATAATCACACATTGCTGGAAGTTCGTATGTCTAAAAGATAAAAGAAAAAAAGCAGTAAAGCAGCAACAGAAGAAAGCAATCACGATTAATTCACGCTGTGAAGTAAATTAATTTGTTACTACACTTTTGGCCTACTACTAATGGTTAAATAATTTTAAAAACATATATAAAGGCTATGCTACGTAGTGGTTCCAAAGATAAAAGATTATGTCTTTTGCCACTGGAAATACTATCGAGGTCTGAGTTAAACCACAAAAAAAAAAGGTGGAATGATCTAATTTTTTTGCTTAATTAGCACGAATCTGATGTTATGAAAGTGAAAATTATACAACTGGGGAAAATTATAGTAGTAAAAATTTGAGTGAATGATAGTCATGCAAGAGCAGCATTGAAGGTTAGTATCTATGAAGTCACTGAAACTACAGCCTGACAGCATAATTGAAATTAGGGGAGCACATGCAATGCACGTGCATTCATTTATATTCTCGCAGTAATACCCATTGTCCTAAAAGTAAATATTTCCGGTCTTTATTTTTTAATCAAATCACTGCATGTAGTTTACAATGTGATGAAGAAGTGAAAAAATAAACAACAAAAACATAAATATCTACACAGTTTAAAATGAATAATCCTATTAATTTAGTTTTCATTTAAAGAAACGTGATTAGTAAATAAATCTAGCATATGACATGTAAATTACAGAGGAAACCAAACCCATTACGAATAAGGTTGGGGACAATTAATCTACTATTTTCAAGTAGCATGCAAAAGAGATAATAAAGGCAGCATAATAAATATTTGAACCTTAAATTTAAAAGCACAAGTCATAACGACTTAAGGTTGAATGGAAAAACAATTAATTATTGCTGTTCCAAATTCATAATATGATAGATATCAGTATTATATCAATATGTAGAAAACAAATATGTATACTAATGTCAGATAATGATAGTCAAGTTCAGTCAAGCAACACAAAGGTATGGCAATAGGAAGATTTATCTTAGTGATGCCAATCTAATCAAACATCAAACTGTTCCCATATTAAATACATGATTAACCTAATGCCTGGCAGCAGATAAGATCAACTGCCAACATTAGTTTGCCCCAATTGTGAAAGATTTAGTGTGAGTTAGTTGGTAAGGGCGGTAAGTCCGTAGGAATTCATAGAAACAAAGATTCTGCGATACTAATGCATTCAATCCCTAAGAAACAAAAATATTCAGGATTTTATTAGCAGGAAACACAACAAAAAGTACAAAAATATTAGTCAAATATACCGTAATTTATAAGCTATAATGAGAATATTAACGTATCTCACATGTCTTTCAAAACAACTTGGTATGAAAATAATCTTCATATTAACATATTTCTGTTTAGTGAGACATGGACATTTTCTACTGAAATGAAATAACATTGCAGAAAAGTTACATCTTGAAGAAAAATCCATCCACTCAAGCTCAACCCAAGCTTAAGTATTTCAGGTATTCAATAACCTCATTATCCAAGCTTTTCAAGCCATTTGAATTGGTTGTTATGAATCCTTTACATGATTAGATTATGTTTGTCCGTTTTTTTTTCCTCATCTGCATAAAAATGATCGTAAATCACATCATTAATTTTCTTAATTTATTTGATGCAAGTAATTCCAATTAGAAGTTTGAGGTTCGAAAAGTAGTAAATGTGGTTGATATGCTACTTATATTTCATTTCGGTATGTTCAGCAGTGCAAGAAACATATTCACATAAGAAGAAACTTCTTCATTTATTTTTGAAATATGAATATGTTAACTTTACAGTAGTTGTGATTGTCTTAATTAGAAAAGAAGACAAATTTAATATAATGCAAAGTAAACTATTAAATATTTATTGTCTTAATAATGTTTATTTCTAAAAGATTAGACAAATGGCAATGATCATCCTAATAATTTTTTTCTTCAGTGGTCCGTGAAGGAAGTGAATATCTTGAGTTTGCTTATATTTGGGAGAATCGTTTTAGCTTATGAAGACCTATATACTTTCATTTTGTGCAGGTACGATATCTGTTAACTATCTAAAAAAACCCTCAATTACATATATATAAATGTTGTTTGCAATCCGAATATGAGCAATAAAGATAGTTACCAAAATATCATTTTAATGAATTTCGATTGACATCACAATAATAGCTACATTATATATATATATATATATATGTGTGTGTGTGTGTGTGTGTGTGTGTGTGTGTGTGTGTGTGTGTGTGTGTGTGTGTGTGTGTGTGTGTGTGTGTGTGTGGGGAAAGTTTATTTGGACACAAGATTTAGACACAATGAATTTCCAGCATTGGATCACCCGATGAATTCAACTGATCCATATAAAGACAAAATGATCTAATAGTTAAAATTGTGTGTTCTTTAATTTGTGTCCGATTTTGGGTAGACTGTGATATAATACACACACACACATATATACACACAGTCTACCAAAAATTTCAGGTGGCGTTGCAGAACCGGCATACCAATCGAAGGAGATGTGCATCACGAAAACAATAAACCAAAAGCATAAAGAAACATTACCTAATATATCATTTATTCTCCCCTACGTTTTACTTTAAGCATATGATATTTAAAATTTCACTGAGTGTCGTAAGATAAACATCCTAAGAGCTACCAAATAGAATAAATGTGCAAGTTATGGACATAAAATTTGCACCTTTGAATGGGGATATGGTACCCACGTTTGTTGTAGGAGGTATAGTGTGAAGTTTGAACAAAATATTGTATAATTGAGGAAGCCCCTTTCTATAGTGTAAACCATCATAACATTGCTTCATAAGTACTAAATAATAAAGATTGAAGGTAAATGATAAAACATGTTTCTAAGGAAAATTCCATCATCCAAAAGGATAAGGTAGGGAAAAAAGGCTTACCTGTTCTACAGCCATATGTAAACAACCATTTGATTTTCGACATTTACCATCACACACAAGCACATACAGATATGGAGAAATAATAATCTCATCAGTAAAACAATTAACAAATCTAGTTTACTATGGGAAGAAAAATGAATTGGAATATATAATAAAAGATACCATCAGTAAAATAATTGCCTGATGTGGAAATTTAAGATATTTCGTAGGACAAGTGGCATGTGTGTGCAAGTTAGGTACAAAAATACATGAATCTAAATTAACCAATTTAATACTCAATGTAGTTTTGAACATTCCATAATGCAAGTTAAGCGTATAGTAATTGAGGTGCATTAAGGTCTTTGTGGTTTGCCTATCGTAACCACCCACAAATTGAAATACAGTTGTTGTATATAAGTTGAGTTAAGTGCTTCGCACACGGATAGTTTTTTGGGAATATATAGTAGAACAAATTAGAGTAGTAAAAACACGTGATTACCTATCAACCATGGAATTTTATTGAAGTTAATGTACAGTCAATTCATGAGTATGTGACCAGTACTCGCACACGCTAGGTGCAGTAAGTAGGAATCAGTAGTTGATGCAAGTGGAAGAGCTAGCTACAACAAAAGTATGTATAAACAACGAAACAATACAGCGTTCTTAATTAACATGTCGCAGACAATGTTTCTCCTTTATTTCCTCTCTTTCTTCTCTTTTGATAAACGCTAAGATGGTTAAACCAATTGACAGATGTCCACTCTACAATTTTTTTGGCCGCATGTTCCACTCTTTCCCAATTTTCATGTACTCTTCCCCAAAATTCCATTTCCCTCTTCGGTAACCCTAACATCAGTTCTCATCGTCTCTATTCTCGTAGCAGCATCGTCTCCATCCCCACCTCGGCTTCCATCTGCATCGTTGCCAGGGCTGGTAATTGGGCTAGGCGCGTCACGAAATAGAGAAACCTAAGGACAACATCGACGAAGGAAACCGCTAATTACAAATCGCGATTTTCCCATCTTTTCGTTCAGATCGCACGACGCTGAAGATGATGACGACACGCTTGCAGTGCTACTCAAGACTTCGCACCTATAGGCCAATCGGCTCCAGCAACTGCCTAAAGTGATTGCGATGTGCGAATACCTCTCTGGCTGTTGGCGATTTTGATTACTGAATGAGGTATTTTTTATGTTCCTATAATTTGTTGAGAATTATTTTGTTGTGCTTAGCAAACTTGATCTTTTAGAGGTGATTGCGATTGTGTTAGAGGAGGGACTTTTCCGTTTTCACGGTATTTTTAAAATTATAGCGTTGTTCTTATATGTCCAATTTGATTTTTTTATAATTCAAGAGAACATGAATTTTTCAAGTGTTATTGAACATTTATATGTCTTGAATTATATTTCAATGCACATAATATGATGATTATTCTCCTTCCACGCTTTGTAAATGTGTGTGATGGATAAACTGATCGAGAAACAACACGAACCAGAAAAATATAATATATGTCCTCTGGAGTAGCATCAAAAGTCATATAAACCTTGTTTTGTTTGACTTTATCACCTGATTCTGTTATGAGTTATTAGTATAAAGCCAATAAATGTGATTACTCGTACACAACATTAATTTAATTTTTTTTCTATATTTCAACAATCTAATATCGGTGGTCAGTTTATTTGTTATAATTCTTGCATATCCTTTTAGTTTAGAAGTTGTTCATGATAAGTAGAATCCGTAGTTTACCGAAATGAAGGAAATAAAAGAATAACGACGTTCGATGTATGTTACATTTTTTTCCGCTCCCAGCTGCCTTTGTTAATTATATGTTTAACTAGTAAATAGCCCATGCCGATGACGCGGGGAGCATAGATGTGATTAAGAAAGTTAAAATATATTTTTAATTAAGAAAATTAAGCTTAGACTTTATGATTTGTAATGATAATTATGTCAAGACAATAATAATTAATTTTTGGTTTTTCAAATGTAGTCGAAAATGTTTAAAAAGTAAACTTTTACCTTGTACTAACATGTTGATATTCTTCTGCAGAATTGAATGTAAAACTATGAAATGAATTAAACATAATGTTTGTATTTCTTCACAATAACTTACTTTTTTAGGTGTAGCTAATACAGACTAACTAGTTAACTGGAGAATTTGGTCTTGGACCAAATTGCTTCAACTCACAGGTAGTATATCATACATGTATACCATATTTTGATCATTTAAGTATATAAAATACTGGATTCAGCCATAAATTTAAATCCAACAAACTAGAAAAAGAGAAGGAAAAGTAAATTAGTCTGAAATAGAAAATGTAACGAGATTTGGTACTCATCCACTCAATATCTAAATGAAATTATTAATTGTAAGCTTTGGCACTATGTATCTTTTTCTTGCTCTTGAAAACCGAAAACTGTTATGCAATATAATTTAATAAAATGATGTGCCAACTTACATGTATATTCAATTGTGTTCAAAGATTATGACACTCATATTTATTTATTTACATAGAAAATTGATACTGTTATTACCTTTTTCTAACAAACAGTAATAATAATAAATAAAATAAAAGAGGTACAAACGAGTTTGCTAACATCAAGTGAGAGATGATGCAAACAAACTGAGAACTCACTAACATCGCCAATCCTCAAAAGAAAAGAAAAGTAAGAACAAAGGAAATTACACAGAGTGCCTATAAGTTGGGCAAGTCGTAACTTTTTCCTCTAACTTGGTATAAAAGCTAACAGAATCATGAAACTCCAAAGCTGGAAATCCACAATTAGCTGGGTATAAACAGAAACTGTGTATCCTCTTCCACTTTTGTTCCAAACTAATGCCAGGGAATAACACGATGTTGTAAAATTATATTAAATAGATTGCAAACCGCGCACCATACCATTATGTTTTCTAGTTATTCCAGACTTAGGTTCATTTCAACAGCTGAGACAGCTCCATCCATTTCAGATTATCCATGACCAGCTTATTAGTTTTGAAGAATTTCCAGTCTTATATACCTTTGCATATGTATCAGCTAGGGATTTTTTTTTTAATTTACTATTACAGCTCAAAGATTTTCTTCTTTCAACTTGTGTTGTATGGGTTCATCAAGGTAGCAACAATTTTACTTCAAATTTTCAAATTCAATTTGACATAATCCATCAGTAGAACTTCATTGTACCACTACTTTGGAGTACTTGGGTCATTGAAAAACGAATATAAGCTATAGAAAAACCTATGGCATTTCTGAACTATTTAGACATTTGGTTATAATTTTATATATGCATACACTGTCTTAATAAGGTTGTTAAGAAAGAAATGACAAAAGTAACCCATCAAGTATAGCATGTCAACAAGTTATCTAAGCATAAAACTACCAAAAAACGTGTCATAATAGAAAACCCATGCAAGCTGATAATAATCCATCAAAAATAATACTTGTTTACTATTAAAAAAAATAATACTTGGTGACGTCAATCTGTTGAAAGTCCATTTGAACTAATTAATTATTTTTGTAAACTCTTCATCCACGAGCTAGAGAAAACAATTACTTGTTGAAGATGATAATTCGAATTGACTAAAATGTCCACTTTTAACATTGATAAGAGATCATTAAAAAACTGTTGAAGCTTAACCAGCTAAAACAATAAACCCCTTGTATTATGGTTTATCTAGCATAGTGAAAATTCCAAATTATGTGTTGTTAAATGCTTAGGAGGTACTGTGAAATAAAGTTTCACTTTTAGCATTAATTGTTCGACTGTTATTTTTCAAGTTTGCCAAATTAATAGTAAAGTTTTATCAGCAATTTAAGTTACTATTTGATGTTGTTTGATGTTTATTGGGATATAACTAGAATATGATTACATAATTGATTGTGCAACTTATTGAATCTTTCCACTAATCTGAACCCTTTATCAAGTTTATATATTTTTACTTGTATGTATCAGATCTATATTGAATTAACAGGAAATTTGAATAATGAATATTATTAGAGCACATGCAATAGCAATTTGCTGCTTATAAAAATGAGTAATATTAGATGAGAAACAATTACAATTCCTAGGCTCACTCCAGTTTTAGACCAGTGATCTTGTTTGCTTCTAGCTTTAGACCGTTTATGCTGAAAGTTCAGATTTTCACCAGTCAAGTTTTGGATCAGCTCACTATAGCTTTCTTCTAGCATGGAAGGAAGCAGGTTTAGAAAACTGCTTTGAAATGTGCATGCCTAATATTGTGAACTAATTTATTTTATCCATCAAAATGCCCATATGAGTAACTCTAAATATAAATATAAACACGACTTACATTTATATTAAGCAATGTCTACTTTTGCTTACCGTATACAATTCACAAAACCATTATAATACATGTTGAATAACCATATCAAATATGTTGTCTTTCAGCTTACAAACCTTATTAATTTCTAAGAACCCAATATTAAAATTTAGTCCAACTTGACAACCCACACAAATTATTAGCTATTGTAAGTTTCTCTACCCACTTAACAAGCGATCTCCTTTTCATTGTACTTATTTGCTGTTGGGATATAATTCCATGAAGTAAAATTTAAAAATTGGTAGAATAAAAGGGATAAATCCTTTAGAAAGGGAGAAAGGGCTTTCTTTTCAATTTGATTCCAATTTTTCTATTCGTAATTGAGGTGTGGATGTTTTTATCATTTGTCTTACAAGCCTACATTTGTATGTGTTGCATAATCTTATGCTTCATTTTGATTCTAAAAAATAAAGTTTATTTAGTGGGCACGCTTAGCTTCTAATTGGTATTATGCATTTTGTTGATGGCTTTGTTTTAGGAGTTGTTGCCTCAAAAAGCATTTCAGTTGCTGGTGTATCCACCATCGTTTTTACCTTTGCGGTACCAAAAATATATTATTACCTTATGTTTGTTATTATGAATATGATGTTTGTTCATATTTTTTAACTCGGTGCAGTTCA
>JASFAX010007148.1:0-27511 GCA_030737875.1 Allium sativum | reverse complement strand
ATTTGAAATAGAAATATTTGAAATAGAAATATTTGAAATAGAATATTTGAAAATAGAAATATGTGAAGCCGTGAGGATTAGATTGACGCCATTTTGACGTGAACGATATTTATATCGATTTTATTCATTTTAAAATGAATATTGAAAAGTGATTTCGAAATCGAATATTTTGAAATGAATTGAAATCAAATATTTTGAAATGAATTGAATAAAACGATTTCGAAATGAATTGAAAATAAAACGATTTCGAAATGAATTGCATTGAAAACGATTTCGAAATGAATTGAATTGAAAACGATTTCGAAATGAATTGAATTGAAAACGATTTCGAAAAGAATTGAATTGAAAACGAATTGAAATGGATTCAAATTGAATTGAAATTTGAATTGAATAGAAATGAATTTTGAAACGAATTTATAAAGAAGAATTCAATTTTGATTTGAATTGAAAAGGAGGTTGAAATTGCTTTTGAAACGAATTTAAAACTATTTATATAATTCGTTTTAAATAGAAATCGACGAAGTATATATTATATATATTATATATATAATATAATGGCCTGAATAGAACGCGCCGCGCCGCGGCAGTTCGTGAATTTCGACCATTTATTTCAAACGGACATTGCGGGAGATCCGACCGTCGGATTCTCCTAAAACCGGAACCGTTGGGTTCGTATCGAAAAGAGCTTTCTAATGAATGTTAGAAATTTGAAATCTAACGGTTGGATTTGGAGATACGTCCAAATCAAATTCGAAAAAGGTCGCTGTAAGTGCAGTTCGATGGCCGTTGTTGGAAATCGACTGTACGGGCCTTGATAAAATTATTAAAAATAGTAATAATTTATGTAAAATCATAAGAAATGATTTGTGAAGATTTGGGATGAAAAACTCCATATTTGAAAAGATAAAAATAGATTTTTATCGAAATGAACTAGTTTTGAACTAGAATTATAATTCTATTTATTTTTAAATAAATAAATTGAATTCGAAAAGGGTTTTGAAAATAACCAAAATTTCCAATGATTGCATTGGAGTGGATTTAAATCGAAATTGTCTTCGGAATATTTCGATATTGGAATTCGTGATATTACAGGTGTTGTTATGGAAATTTGAAAGATATATATTTGTATCGTTATTTCCAATACGACATTTGTTAGTCGTAGAATTCGATATTGAATATAAGCCGATGTATTTTCTATTCAGAGCCTTGTATTGAATATCGAATGTGATTTGGGTTTGTCGTGAATGGTGTCTTCACTAACACTGTTCTTGAACCCAGTTGAGAAAAGATTAAATCTTTTTATTTAGATTTAATGAAGTGTACCAATTAAATGATATTTAATTGGAATTGAATTGATATTGATTTTTGGGTTTATCGTGAACAGTGTTTTAAATAACACTCGTTCTTTAACCCGATAATTAATGGAATGATTTTTGGGTTTATCGTGAACAGTGTTTTAAATAACACTCGTTCTTTAACCCGATAATTAATGGAATGTGACTTTGGGTTTATCGCGAACCGTGTTTTTAGATGACACTGATTCTTTAACCCAGTCACAGATTAAAACTAAGTGGAGTTTTAATGAATCTTTAATTAGATTGAAAAGATCGAGAATGGAGTATCACCAGTTTTGCTCCAGGCGATAGTTAAATCTTTAATTAGATTTGAATGTGAAATTTAGAAACTAACTGTCGGTTAGCCAAGCAGAATGGTTTTCTGGATATTGATCTGATGTTGGTTTCGGCCTTCGGGGTTAATATTTGGGGAATTATTCTCTTGATTAATTTACGGTTAGTGACTAATGAATTGGAATGAGGCGTATGTTGTGTTTGTGTAACACTTTTATAATATATACGTGAGTTATTCGGAAAGACCGGGTTTATCCCATTCTGAATAACTGATACGACGATAAGTCGAAGATGAAGACGATGGTCGAAGACCGGAAGTCTTCACGTCGTTTGGGTGATAACTGATGATCTTGATTGGGCTGTACACCCAAGAAGATGGAAACAGTTGGTGATCGTCCAGACGTACTTGGAGATCGATGGATATGCGGGGTACTAGGTGCCTCCGGTTTCGTTCAGACCCAGAACGGACTTGTAAATGGACTGTGTGTCTGACATCGGATTTCATTCTGTGTGACTGATATCGGTTGCATAGGATGGTTTGCCTGTGTGGCATGCTAAGATGCAAATGATCAAGGCTTCTGTTGAAAAGCAAAGTCTTGTGGTGATGATCAAAGCACGGCCTTTGTGGCGTAGCTTTGTGTAACGTTTACCTCGCGTGTTTCACACCAGGTATGAACCAAAAACGGGAGACGGACCTCAGGGAGGACTTGCGTTTCTTTCTAGCTAGAAGTGGCGTCAGTGGTTTTACACGCCCTGACGAGTTTGACTTATGTGGTTGTTGCTGTTGCGAGGCGCCTCGGTTATATCGGTTTCGGCCGAATGCATTCTGGTCGGCTGACGGACCAGACTTACACCCCATAGGGTGGGGAGACGTATTGTTCAGGCATAATAATCCACTCCGTGTGGACCGGCCCTGACGATCCAAGGGGCAGTTGCGGCTGTTCCTGAGGGGCGGGCTAGAGCGTCTCGAATCGGTTGAGGACTATCTTTTGCCTCGGTTCATAGATGGAAATCCAATTTCCAAATACGTGACATTTGCGGTTTTATTTGTAATCCTATATATGGCGACATAGTGGGATGGGGCGCTCATGCCGCCTATGATTGATACTTATGATTTGAAGTGTTTTATATACTATGCACTTATAATAGTATCAAATGATTTGTTTTAAACGTATCAAGCATTCTTTGGCTGTTATAAGGGAAAACCCTATCCCCCGGCTTGCGTTGCATTGTGTGATAGGACCTGGGTCTTATAACAGCTTCATCTTCTTTACTTAGCATTGCGCTGTTGTTTTATGCACTGGTATTCTTGGGAGGAAACCCGTTCCGTGTTATACGGCGTGGTCCCTTGATTTACCTAATGATTTAAAAATAAAGATTAATAACTGTTTTAGTTCTCACACCAGTCACATGACTGACCTGGAGTTTATTGTTTTAACCTAAACTCTGGGTGCCCTTATTTTGACACGGGCAGCTAGTAGTTTCGGTTTTGCAGATTTATATTCACAGGATCCTGGTTTACAGCTGGAACGATATCCGGAAAGCTTTGTATCCGTATATCTCATTCTAGTTGTGTATTGTATTATTTTCCGCTGCTATGTATTTAAATGTAATTTAAATCTCTGATATTTCTGTGTAATATTCATTTATACTCTGTATATTCTTGTAATCTGATGCACTGTTGTTATATATAGTGAAATGTTCTTCTGTATGCGTTCTGTTGTGGTTTGTTCTCGAACTATCCGACGCTTTCCTTTACGGGGAAGTTGCGGGTTTTTACATTTGGTATCAGAGCTTTGGTTTACAAAGCAGAGAACAAGACACATTAGAACCATACGAAAGAATTCATCAGATATTGGATTAGAAATATCCAATGGGAATGACTCGTTAGAGATAGGATCAGTAGTATCCTAGAACGAGTGTGAAGAGTATATTTTTCAAATGAAAACAATTTTTGTTTTGAAAATTTAAATCAATTATTCGTATCTGATTATCTATTTATATTGAATTTGGACAGTCCAGTATATATAGACTTTGCGTATGCGTCTGATCCACGTGTATTTGAAGTTTTAATATACTGGATAGATATAGAGCCACACTCTAGTCGCCCGGAGACGATTCTGATGATAGTCTAGACATCATCAGAATTGGTATTCGAGTTTCGAAGATGTGATTTTCTATATATTTCCATTAGACTGGTGTGAGAACCAAAACTTATATAGCTAGATTTATTTGTTGTGATTTGGCATCAAAAATCCGATTTTTGTATATGTATCAAAATTATGAATTTGAAATTCTAATCCACTAATTGATTGATGTTTGAGTTGCTTGTTTAATTGTTTGCTAATTTTAACCATTTATGCCTAAGTAAACAAATAATTGAATCGTATTGAAAATTGGTCGCATCTGCTTGCATATACATATATATCTTTGAACAGGTCATAGCAAGGAGGCTAGAGCAGAGAATAAAATTTGTTTGCCCGACAAATAGGTACATGTTTACTACATAATTTCCTGTTTTGTTTGGGTGATGATGATTTTGTGAGCCTATTGGCTAGCCGCTTGGCTTTTTCTTTTTCTTTTTGAGATCTGAAGGACCGGGGAAGCTATTTGAAATTCCCCGATGCTCCCGGTGCAGGGGAGGTTATGGCGAAATTTTTCAAAAATTTAGGGTGTTAGCCAAATTTTTGAAATTTTGAAAATTCTCAGAAACTAAAGAGTTAGAGAATGGAGGCCGAATCGAGCGTAGAGCTGATTAATCAATCCACTTTCGACTTTGTTCCTTTTCGGGGACGAAAAGTTTTAAGTGGGGGAGATTGTAACAACCCGTAAAATCTGGGCCAGTTTAAAATTTTTATTTTGGCAATTTTAGCGAATTTTGATTATTTAAAATGAATTATTTTAAATAATATCGACGAGAAACTTATTTTGAATAGAATTCGAACGTATATATTATACGCGTCGCCGTTAGAATATAAATATTTATATATAATTATAAATAGAATTAAAAATGGCGCGGTAGTTCGATAATTCGATTTCAAACTTCAATTGAATGTACCGGGTGCAAAACAATCCGGATTTTAGTGAAACCAAAAATAATGGAATCTAATAGTGAATATCTTTCCAACGAATCCGAAAAATCAAAAGTTAGTAGCGGGAATCAAAAGTTATGTCCAGTTGAAAATTCTGAATAGTCGCTATGGAATTCAGGCCCTTAAAAATGGACATTTTGCAAATGACCTCGGATTTCGACGAAACCACTTTTGTTGGATCCGCAGTGTCAAGTTATCGCTAGGTTTCAAATTTCATAATTTTTCGAGTCAATATGTGAGCGTGGCAAAGGAAAACGTGTTTTAACCATTTCAGTTGATTTTAATCGACTGGAAATTGGCCATTTTTCTAACGGTCTCAGAATTCGACGAAACTAGTTTTGTTAGGACCGTATCGTCAATACGAAGCTAGAAAATATTTTTATGGAATTTTTCTAGTTAGTATGTGACCCCGGTAATTTGAAACGTACGTTTAAAATTCAATAAAGTGATTTAAATGTAAATTCAAAGGAAACTGATCGAAACGGTCAAATCAGCTTGCGATACATATCCCATTGTGTTCGGAATGGGGGGGAAACGCTATGGGCGACAGGCGGTGGACCTCGTTTTGAGGTCGTATGTGAAAGTCAACCTTTAAATAATTAAATAAATAAAATAATACAAAAAAAAAAAAAAAAAAAAATATTCCTTACTCTCCTTTATTTCTTCTGGCCCCCCCCGTTTCAATTTCAGTTCTTAAATAAAATAAAAAAAAAAAAAAGGGGGAAAGCCATCGCGCGATGGCGACAGCCTACCGCCGCCCGAACCCTCCACCGACCCACCTCCCTCCAGCCTCACCTTGGCCACCGCGACGACAGAAGACCCCTCCCCTCGACTGGCGCCTGGCGCGAAGGCCCCACCCCTGCCCTCCTCGACGAAGACGAGACGCCCCCCCCCCAAATCGTTCGACGCCTCCGCGACCCTGGCCAGCGAGCCTGTGCCGCCGCCTCGAAGCCAGGAGCCTCCGACGATCAGCAGAACCCCCCCCCCCCATCTGTAAGTTTTTGTTTTTGTTTTTGGCTTTGCTATTTTATTTTCAAGTTTTAGAAAACTGATTTTAATTAATTTTAAAAACTGTTTTTTTTTTTTAGATTTAAAAACAGAAATGTTAAACTGATTTTAGATTTAAAAATGTTAAACTGATTTTAGATTTAAAAATGTTAAAACTGATTTTGATTTAAAAATGAAAAAAAACTGAATTTGTTTTATTTTTAAAACTGAGTTTTATCTACTTTAAAAGCTGAAGCTAGATTTTTATTTTATATAGTATATAGTTTAGATTTTTAATAGAAAAGAATTTTTATTTTTATATGTATAGGGCATTGAAGTAAAAATAGAAATTCATATGTCAAAAAGATTAGATTTTAAAAATGAAATAGATTAGATTTTTATCGATATGAATGTGAAGTAAAAATATGATTTTTATATTTTTTTAAAGTATTAAAAATATAATCTTTATAGGATAGAGAATATAAAGATATCATCTTTGTATATGTAGCGAAATAAAAATCTGATTTTTATTTTATATACATTGAAATAAAGTGGTGATTTTTATAAAAGCGAAAACTTTATTTTTATAAAGGTGAAATCTATATTTTAAAAATTTGATTTTTACATTGTTAAAAAGAAAAGAAACTGAAATGGTCATTGATTCAAAAATACAAGCAATCTTGATTTGAAAATAAAAAGACATCACTTTTGAAAATATAATGGAGAATATAAAAATTCGATTTTTATATATTGAACTTTGAACTAAAAATTCGATTTTTATATATTGAACTTTGAACTAAAAATTCGATTTTTATATATTGAACTTTGAACTAAAAATTCGATTTTTATATATTGAACTTTGAACTAAAAATTCGATTTTTATATATTGAACTTTGAACTAAAAATTCGATTTTTATATATTGAACTTTGAACTAAAAATTCGATTTTTATATATGGAACTTTGAAATAAAAATTCGATTTTTTTTTTTTTATATATATAGTGGCCTTGGGCAACGAAGGTGACAAAAAGGCGAAACGACGAAGACTTCTGCAAATGAAGTGCCGTGGAGCTAGGATAGCTATAAGTGAGAATTTCTCACCTTTCAATTTATATTTCTAGTTATATATATATATACTAGGATGCAGACGGTGCTTATTAGAAGCACCCGACACCCGTCCACATACCATGGACTTGTTTGTTTGGATTGTTTGGTGATTGATCGAGATATTGGTTTGAATGTGGTTTGTGGTGTGAAAAATCGAATCGATAAATTGGTTAGGATTAGACGTGCGCCGTTATAAGGCGAAGGAGTAAGGCTAGGTTAGATCCTTACTTCAAAGTTTGTGGTTTGCATAACGAATTGATTTGATTGATGTGTGAATGGCGTGGGCCTTCACTAGACCGGGGATAAGGCTAGGCCTTGTCCCGTTTCTAGTATCGTGCCGTTATGCCGCCGAAATTTTCTAAAATAAGTTAGAAAAAAAAAAATAAAAATAGCATTTTATTTAACGAATGAACTGAATAGAAATTCATATGTTAAAATAAAATGTGTTATCGTTAAAAATATAATTTTTAACGTGAATGTGAATAAATAAATATTCATTTACAAACCAGACGGTTTGTTTATGTACACCTATTTGAATGACGTTGATTGGGTCGATAAATTTTTCACATCGCCTAACTGCACAAATAAAATATGTGTTTGATTGTTTGAAACCCCACACGGGTGTTAGGATGAAATTTGAAGTTCACTCATCCTGATTGATTAAATATGTCGATCGATTGATTGACAAGCTGCTATAAGCGTTAAATGTCTATATTTGATGCTTATACAGTGTAGTGCACTTTGGTTGATGGTTGATTATTCATCGTTGTTGATATATACATGTGTTGTAGAAAATCCATATAATTAACATTATATGGTAATTGATTGGGCCTCATTCCAGTTTCAAAAAAAAAAAAAGAAAGAAATATTTGAAATAGAAATATTTGAAATAGAAATATTTGAAATAGAATATTTGAAAATAGAAATATGTGAAGCCGTGAGGATTAGATTGACGCCATTTTGACGTGAACGATATTTATATCGATTTTATTCATTTTAAAATGAATATTGAAAAGTGATTTCGAAATCGAATATTTTGAAATGAATTGAAATCAAATATTTTGAAATGAATTGAATAAAACGATTTCGAAATGAATTGAAAATAAAACGATTTCGAAATGAATTGCATTGAAAACGATTTCGAAATGAATTGAATTGAAAACGATTTCGAAATGAATTGAATTGAAAACGATTTCGAAAAGAATTGAATTGAAAACGAATTGAAATGGATTCAAATTGAATTGAAATTTGAATTGAATAGAAATGAATTTTGAAACGAATTTATAAAGAAGAATTCAATTTTGATTTGAATTGAAAAGGAGGTTGAAATTGCTTTTGAAACGAATTTAAAACTATTTATATAATTCGTTTTAAATAGAAATCGACGAAGTATATATTATATATATTATATATATAATATAATGGCCTGAATAGAACGCGCCGCGCCGCGGCAGTTCGTGAATTTCGACCATTTATTTCAAACGGACATTGCGGGAGATCCGACCGTCGGATTCTCCTAAAACCGGAACCGTTGGGTTCGTATCGAAAAGAGCTTTCTAATGAATGTTAGAAATTTGAAATCTAACGGTTGGATTTGGAGATACGTCCAAATCAAATTCGAAAAAGGTCGCTGTAAGTGCAGTTCGATGGCCGTTGTTGGAAATCGACTGTACGGGCCTTGATAAAATTATTAAAAATAGTAATAATTTATGTAAAATCATAAGAAATGATTTGTGAAGATTTGGGATGAAAAACTCCATATTTGAAAAGATAAAAATAGATTTTTATCGAAATGAACTAGTTTTGAACTAGAATTATAATTCTATTTATTTTTAAATAAATAAATTGAATTCGAAAAGGGTTTTGAAAATAACCAAAATTTCCAATGATTGCATTGGAGTGGATTTAAATCGAAATTGTCTTCGGAATATTTCGATATTGGAATTCGTGATATTACAGGTGTTGTTATGGAAATTTGAAAGATATATATTTGTATCGTTATTTCCAATACGACATTTGTTAGTCGTAGAATTCGATATTGAATATAAGCCGATGTATTTTCTATTCAGAGCCTTGTATTGAATATCGAATGTGATTTGGGTTTGTCGTGAATGGTGTCTTCACTAACACTGTTCTTGAACCCAGTTGAGAAAAGATTAAATCTTTTTATTTAGATTTAATGAAGTGTACCAATTAAATGATATTTAATTGGAATTGAATTGATATTGATTTTTGGGTTTATCGTGAACAGTGTTTTAAATAACACTCGTTCTTTAACCCGATAATTAATGGAATGATTTTTGGGTTTATCGTGAACAGTGTTTTAAATAACACTCGTTCTTTAACCCGATAATTAATGGAATGTGACTTTGGGTTTATCGCGAACCGTGTTTTTAGATGACACTGATTCTTTAACCCAGTCACAGATTAAAACTAAGTGGAGTTTTAATGAATCTTTAATTAGATTGAAAAGATCGAGAATGGAGTATCACCAGTTTTGCTCCAGGCGATAGTTAAATCTTTAATTAGATTTGAATGTGAAATTTAGAAACTAACTGTCGGTTAGCCAAGCAGAATGGTTTTCTGGATATTGATCTGATGTTGGTTTCGGCCTTCGGGGTTAATATTTGGGGAATTATTCTCTTGATTAATTTACGGTTAGTGACTAATGAATTGGAATGAGGCGTATGTTGTGTTTGTGTAACACTTTTATAATATATACGTGAGTTATTCGGAAAGACCGGGTTTATCCCATTCTGAATAACTGATACGACGATAAGTCGAAGATGAAGACGATGGTCGAAGACCGGAAGTCTTCACGTCGTTTGGGTGATAACTGATGATCTTGATTGGGCTGTACACCCAAGAAGATGGAAACAGTTGGTGATCGTCCAGACGTACTTGGAGATCGATGGATATGCGGGGTACTAGGTGCCTCCGGTTTCGTTCAGACCCAGAACGGACTTGTAAATGGACTGTGTGTCTGACATCGGATTTCATTCTGTGTGACTGATATCGGTTGCATAGGATGGTTTGCCTGTGTGGCATGCTAAGATGCAAATGATCAAGGCTTCTGTTGAAAAGCAAAGTCTTGTGGTGATGATCAAAGCACGGCCTTTGTGGCGTAGCTTTGTGTAACGTTTACCTCGCGTGTTTCACACCAGGTATGAACCAAAAACGGGAGACGGACCTCAGGGAGGACTTGCGTTTCTTTCTAGCTAGAAGTGGCGTCAGTGGTTTTACACGCCCTGACGAGTTTGACTTATGTGGTTGTTGCTGTTGCGAGGCGCCTCGGTTATATCGGTTTCGGCCGAATGCATTCTGGTCGGCTGACGGACCAGACTTACACCCCATAGGGTGGGGAGACGTATTGTTCAGGCATAATAATCCACTCCGTGTGGACCGGCCCTGACGATCCAAGGGGCAGTTGCGGCTGTTCCTGAGGGGCGGGCTAGAGCGTCTCGAATCGGTTGAGGACTATCTTTTGCCTCGGTTCATAGATGGAAATCCAATTTCCAAATACGTGACATTTGCGGTTTTATTTGTAATCCTATATATGGCGACATAGTGGGATGGGGCGCTCATGCCGCCTATGATTGATACTTATGATTTGAAGTGTTTTATATACTATGCACTTATAATAGTATCAAATGATTTGTTTTAAACGTATCAAGCATTCTTTGGCTGTTATAAGGGAAAACCCTATCCCCCGGCTTGCGTTGCATTGTGTGATAGGACCTGGGTCTTATAACAGCTTCATCTTCTTTACTTAGCATTGCGCTGTTGTTTTATGCACTGGTATTCTTGGGAGGAAACCCGTTCCGTGTTATACGGCGTGGTCCCTTGATTTACCTAATGATTTAAAAATAAAGATTAATAACTGTTTTAGTTCTCACACCAGTCACATGACTGACCTGGAGTTTATTGTTTTAACCTAAACTCTGGGTGCCCTTATTTTGACACGGGCAGCTAGTAGTTTCGGTTTTGCAGATTTATATTCACAGGATCCTGGTTTACAGCTGGAACGATATCCGGAAAGCTTTGTATCCGTATATCTCATTCTAGTTGTGTATTGTATTATTTTCCGCTGCTATGTATTTAAATGTAATTTAAATCTCTGATATTTCTGTGTAATATTCATTTATACTCTGTATATTCTTGTAATCTGATGCACTGTTGTTATATATAGTGAAATGTTCTTCTGTATGCGTTCTGTTGTGGTTTGTTCTCGAACTATCCGACGCTTTCCTTTACGGGGAAGTTGCGGGTTTTTACAAGCTTGCATTTTGGGTCTATTTGATTGCATAAGGGCTTTGTCATATTTTTTGTGTCTTCATAAGCATTGTAAGCCCTTTTCTACTTTCATATTTAAACTCTAAAGTTAAATGAATGATGCAAGTTTGGTTGATCATTATGATATGCAAGTTTGCCATGATATGCAAGTTTACCATGTCATGTTATGCAAGTTTGATATGTTATGATATGCAAGTTTGCCATGCTAGGTTATGTAAGTTTATCATGTTATGTTATGCAAGTATGCCATGTTATGATATGCAAGTTTACCATGTTATGCTATGCAAGTTTGCCATGTTATGATATGCAAGTTTACCATGTTATGCTATGCAAGTTTGCCATGTTGTGATATGCAAGTTTATCATGTTATGTTATGCAAGTTTGATATGCAAGTTTGTCATATGATATGCAAGTTATGTTATGCAAGTTTGGGTTGATCATTTTGTTCATGTTACCATGTTATGCAAGCTTATCTTGGGCTTATGAGCTTAAAGCTTCAAGCTTTATGCTAAAGGTTGCATTTTGGCAACATGTAAGTTATCATATCCCTTATGATAACTTGCATGTGAGGCTAAATGCGAACTTATGGCAATTTCTACATGTCATTTATCACCATGTATCACCAATATGCTAAGTTTGGTTTTATGCATGTTTTTGAGGCCTAATGATGCAATATGCAAGTATATGAACATATGTACATTTCATATGCCACCATGTTAAACTTGTGGCTTCAACACCTTTATGTCATGATTATGCCAAGTTCCCTCTTTCTATCCTTTATGCGCTATTGCGATATGTAAGCGATGGGATTGCGTTTGGGGTTGGGTAAACTTAAAAGACATAAAAACATAAGATTGGGAATTTACCTATTAAGTTAGGTCTACCCATTGGGAATTTACCTATTAAGTTAGGTCTACCCAAATGCTTGAAAACTTGTAATATGTTTTGGAAACATAATGGACATGACACTTAGAAAATATAAGTGTGACCAACTCGAGGTTGTGTTGAGTTTGTAGCGTAAAACTACCCGGAACCGACCGGCTTAACTAGTTGCTACAAACAATAGGACCCATTGTGAGAAGTTGGTCATGTTGTACCTTGAACCCGAGGTTAGACCAAGTTGTGGTGTAAAGCTACCCGGACCCGCCCGGCTTAACTAGTAACCACAACAAGGTCTAATGTGAGAGGTTAAGGCACATTAAATTAATTAATGCCTCATGATTAGGGTTAAGTCATGGTCCACTTAATACTCAACCAATTTGGGCTTGGTAGATTAATCAGGGTTAAGTCGTGAACTCATCGTTACACTTAACCAAGTTAATCCATGATTAGTAAAAGGGTTAAACCGTACTTAACCCACTAGAAAATCCTAGCAATGGGGGTCCACTCCAGCAGTAATCCCAAGTTCGTATCATTAAGACCCTAGGGACTAGGCTAGGGAGGGGGGGCACAATTACTTGACTTGAGGTAAGAGACCAAAAACGACGGCAGAGTGGTACGCCGGTGTAGTTCCGGACGGACTATGGTCGTGCACATAGTCCGAAGCCGGGGAAAGCATGCACGGGTACCAGTAGATCAAGACTGTGCACTTATGTTTATGGTGTCCAGGGGTTGACACCCTAGGGCTTGATACACCCGACGGGAGACCCTACACAGTCTGACTACAATTATGTTTGGGCCGCATTGACACCAACACGTGACGAGTTAGGCTTATAGGGAGCCGATCGACTAGACCGTTTGGTTGGACCGCGTATTAGGGTCATTTCATGTTATTGGGCCGAAGCTTGGGCCAAGGGATCAATACTTGTTTATTCAAGTCCTGTTAGTTTGCTAGTACACCTGTGGTGCAAAAACCTTAAACCTGATTATGCGATGACACCTTTATCTACCTTGTTAGTTAATCATCATGCTAGTATGTTGTTATCCTTATGTTCATCTCTGCTTCTCATGCCAGTTAACTTTATCAGTTTACATTGATTGTAGTAGGGCTTACTCAGTCTTTTTGACTGACCTGTTTTCCTTTCGCCTCTTTTCTTCCGTTCCCCACCTCCCCCCCCCCCCAAGGTTCTCAGTGTGGGAATATTGGAGCTTAGCTTGGATTTCTGATCGCTTGCTTGTGGGATTTTAGCTCATGTACGGACTTGACATGAAGCTAGGTATGGTTATCACTTATTTTGGGGATAGTACTTATGTATTTCAGTTTTTCAGTGATGTTGTTTTTATCTAGACTTGTGTATTTGGAAAGTTGACATTATGTTGTACCAGACTTGTTTTGAAATAGTTTGAAATCTTCCGCTGTTTTACTTATCTTATTTACTCTGTTTACATATATACTTATGTTCTTGTTCTGCCTTGATATATCATTATGCATGTTTACCCGATTCAAACGCCCCTCCAAAGTCAGAGTGCTTGCAAGAGCCACCCTGGCGGAGGTGGGGTGTTACATTTGGTATCAGAGCATATGGTTTACGAGAAGGGACAAAAAGGTTTTTAAAACTTTTGGAAAACTATTTTCAAAACCCAAGTATAAAGTATTTTCCAAAGAAAAGTCTAGTTTATTTTAAAGGCTATTCCCCAAAAAGCCATTAGCAAAATTCCTTCGTTTTTCTCCATTCTGAATCTATCTTTTTCTTCGTTTTCAGTATGGCCAATAACTTTGCCATTCCGGAGGGAGTACACGTACCTGTTTGGTATAGGAGACTTTTGGAGGCTAGGGCGACCGAAGCCGGCCCCGCAAATGTTACTCCTCCTCCGGTAGTTAATGTTCCTCCTCCTCCTGTCACTGATGTTCCTCCTCCTCCTGTCGCTGAGGTTCCTCTTCCTCCTCCCCCTCAGCATCCACAAGAGGATTTCGCAGAGATTTGCAAACACTTTAAGGCGATGGGTTGCAAGAATTTCATTGGAACCGAGACTTTTGTAGAGGCCAGGAATTGGTTGAAAGAAACCGAAGATCTTTTTGCCTTCTTTGATATAAATGACTGTAGGAAGGTTTTATTGGCAGTATGGTTGCTAAAGGAAGAAGCTGCACGTTGGTGGGTGGTCACCACCGCTACTAGGCCAATTGAGACTTGGGATGACTTTCGGGGAAAGTTTGGACTAAGGTTCCTATCACTAAAGCAAGGGGACATGACTATTAGGGAATACATAGATAAGTTTAATCAACTGGCTCGGGTCGGTTTAGACTTGGTTAACACAGCTCAAAAGAAGGCCCTATACTTTGCTCTAGGATTAAACGAGCCATTACATGGTTTAGCCATGACTCATATACCCTTGGGGGCAACTTTCGAGAGCTTGGTGAATATGGCCCTACTCAATGAAGAGAATAGGAGTGACAAGAAGGAGATCAAGATGAATGATACTCAAGCCAAGAAGACTGATTCCCAGTGGAAAGGAAATCAGGGTAATCCAAGCGGTCAGAGCAGTCAAGGCAATAAGAACAAGAACATGAGTCAAGGCAACAAGGGGAACAACAACAAGGGCAATAACGACAAGAGGAAGTGCCATTATTGCGGTTCAGTTGGGCATCTTATTAAGGATTGTAAGAAGAGGAAAAGGAAGAGTGGTGAATGCTTTTTCTGCGGTGAGACTGGACATTTCAGCAAAGATTGCCCGAAGAAGGAAGGGCAAGGTCAGACTCAGTGTGCAAGACCATCTGGAGGGAGAGTTCATCCCCTCAACATCGTTCTTTCAGCTCATGATCGAGGTAGTGTTTCTGTTGGAAGTCTTGTTTACATTTCTGATTTTCCTGTTTGTACTTTGTTTGATTATGGCACATCGCATAGTTTATTTCATCTGATCTAGTTGAAAGTTTGCACCTAAGTACTAGTCTAGTTAATGATCCCGTGTGTGTTTCAAATCCAATTGGGGTTTCCTCCCATTTGTCTATTATCTACGTGGATTTGAAAATCTCTATCTTGAGTATAGAGTTCTCGCGTGATGCTTATATTCTCGGTTTCGTGGGGTATGGGTTGATTTTGGGCATGGATTGGTTGTCCAGTTTTGGAGCCATTCTTGATTTTTGAGCATAGGGTTGAGAGGCTCATGACTCGCCTCGGTAATACCCTAAAAATTTCTAGTAACCCTACGAGTCCCGTCATGTTGTGTTATCTTGAATCCCTCAACTCGTCTATCGATAGTTTGTAATCGATGAGGGTGGTCCGATAATATCCTGATATCTTGGGTGAAGTGAAGGGGGTTACCCCTAAACGAGAGATAGATTTCCGCATTTATCTGGTTGATAATGCCAAGCCAGTTACGTGGCCGGTTAGGCACATGGCCCCGCAAGATGAGAGTTAAGAAAGCAAGTCAAGGAGTTGCTTGAGAAGAACTTCATTAGATGAAGTATATCTGAATGGGGAGCGCCTGTAGTATTTACTACCAAGGCAGATGGTTCTCTTCGACTTTGTGTTGATTATCGTGAGTTAAACAAGGAGAATAGCAACCATTGCCAAGGATCGATGCTTTGTTTGATCAGCTTGTAGGAACATCTGTTCCATCAGCTCAGAATAGTTGAGGATAGTATAGGCGAAACTGCGTTCAGAACTCCAGATGGATTCTTAGAATGGCTGGTCATGCCATTCGGTTTGACTAATGCACCCGCCTACTTCGTGGACTTGATGAGTAGGGTGTTCAGGGAGTTCTTGAACAAGTTTGTCGTGGTCTTCGTAGATGATATTCTGATCTTCTCTAAGGATGAGGAAGAGCACGCAAGGCATCTCGTAGAGGTGATGGATACGCTTAGAGCGCATCAGTTGAAAGCCAAGTCCTCCAAATGTCATTTTGGAGAAAAAGGAGTCAGATTTCTTGGGCACATAGTTTCTAAGCAAGGCTTAGCGGTGGATCCCGCTAAGGTAGTTGCAGTTCAGGATTGGAAGACTCCAAGGAATGCAACCGAAGTAAGAAGTTCTCTCAGTTTAATTAGTTAGTTAGCGTCCCTTGAGCTTAGACCTACCCTTCTGGATCAAGTAGGGACTTCATAGAAAGAAGACCCGTAGTTAGTCGAGATCATGGACAAGTTGATTCGAGGCGAGATGGTAAGTCACCTCGCTATAGATGACAAGGGATGGCTAAGACGCGATGAGAGAAAGAAGGTTCTTGAAGATGCACATCACCCGAGGAGGTGGCCGAGTTTGTCCCAAGGTGCATGTTGTGCCAACAGGTTAAAGACCAAGTCATAGAAGCCCGGTGGGCTATTATATCCATTGGAGGTCCCCGCAATGGAAGAGGGAAAAGCGTCACGAAGGATTTCGTGGATGGACTGCCTAGATCAAGGAAAGGGAATACGAGCATGTGGGTCATAGTAGGTAGACTCACGAAGAGTGCTCATTTCACTCCGGTAAAGAGCGAAAGGACTGCATCATAGCTAGCGACAGTTTACTTTCAAGAAATAAAGCGGTTGCACGAGGTTCTCTAAAGTATAGTTAGTAACCATGACTCAATCTTCACTAGCCAGTTTTGAGATAGTCTACGGGAAGTCATGGGCAAGCAACTGAATCTAAGTACGGCCTATCATTCACAGGCGGATGGTTCATTTCGTTCAAGCATGAGTTATAGAAAATCACGTTGGTAAGAGCAATTGGCAACGAGGATTGGTATTTTCAAGAAAAGTTCTGCTGCGTGGAATACTTTATAGTAAGTAAACGAGATCCAGGATTCACTAGTGAATTTTGGAGAGCTTGCATGAAACCATGAGGTCATAGTTATGTTTAAGCCAAGAATGATAGAAGAGTAAGTGAAAGAGGAAGACGAGAGGAGAAAATGAAATGGGTTCCAACTCATATTTGGAAATAAGAGTTAAGAAGCCACGGAATCATGAAGTAAAAGACGGTCAAAGCACAGTGGAGTTAAACTCAAGGAAACGTGACTTAGAAGACTGAAGGCTAGATACGCGCATCATATCTCTTTTTAAGAGCATATCCTTGATCCTTGTTTTCCTGTGGAACTTACTCGCATGTTATCTTTTTACGTATATCCTCTCGATCCCATTTTTGTTGTAAACTCCATAAGGGGGTACGATCATCGGTTAGTAATACATGTCAAAGTTTGAAGGGGTCCGTTAGGTTGCCTAAACCTTTTGGGCTTTTATAGAATATGGGTTGGGTTAGGAAGGGATTTCTTGTAATCCGAAAGGGGTATATCCTGCTTATCTTCCCGATCTCTTTATAGCATATCTTTTGCTATCCATGTTTGTCTTGATTATCTAGTTTATCATGTTAATCTTGTCATGAGAACCTTAGGTAGTAACCCTTTGGATGAAACATGTGTTTGAAACATGTTATGCTTGATGGTTGCAAGTGGTTGCAAGTGTTTGCAAGTGGTTACTCGTGGATGCATTATACACGTTAGGCACTAGATCGGCTCACACACTCCTCATATTGCATATGCATGAGTGTTTATGCTTATTCATGGATGAAATTTTTTGTGTTATCACATGGATGTTGCATATGTATGTATGTTATGTGCACACATATAGATGTTATACATTATGTTAGGAATTGCATATATATGGATTCATTTCACTAACATAATTTGCATTGATGATATTTGCATTAGATAAGTACATATACACACACCTTTGCATATGTTCATACAACATTTAGAATCTTGTAAGGACAATGATTGCTCGTGGATGATGTTTTGAGTAGATGGATGTTGGATGGTAGGATACGTTCTTCCTAAGTTAGAGATTTCGGGGACGAAATCCTTTAAGGAGGGGAGAATGTAACAACCCGTATTTTCAATAACATGTTATAACATAAATCGAGGCAGAATTTAATTTATAAATCTGAATCAAGGGAAACGGGCTATACCATTGCGTTCGCCTCGGAAAAATACGCGAAATAGAGTCCGAGTTTTCGAAAATCGGAGTCCGTATGACCCGATTAAGGCCCAACGAAGTTTTCAGAAAAATTCAAAGTAAAAACAGATTTCAAATTCAAGTTTGAATTTGGAAATTAGGGTTAGATTGGGCCAGTGTGAAAACCCGCAACTTCCCCGTAGAGGAAAGCGTCGGATAGTTCGAGAACAAACCACAGCAGAACCCATACAGAAGAACATTTCATTGTATATTACAACAATGCATCAGATTACAAGAATATACAGAGTATAAATGAATATTACACAGAAATATCAGAGATTTAAATTACATTTAAATACATAGCAGCGGAAAATAATACAATATACAACTAGAAGTAGATATACGGATACAAAGCTTTCCGGATATCGTTCCAGCTGTAAACCAGGATCCTGTGAATATAAATCTGCAAAACCAAAACTACTAGCTGCCCGTGTCGAAAATAAGGGCACCCAGAGTTTAGGTTAAAACAATAAACTCCAGGTCAGTCATGTGACTGGTGTGAGAACTAAAACAGTTATTAATCTTTATTTTAAAAGTTAGGTAAATCAAGGGACCACGCCGTATAACACGGAACGGGTTTCCTCCCAAGAGTACCAGTGCATAAAACAAACAGCGCAATGCTAAATAAAGAAAAATGAAGTTGTTATAAGACCCAGGTCCCATCACACAATGCAACGCAGTCGAGGATAGGGTTTTCCCTTATAACAGCCAAAGAATGCTTGATACGTTTAAAACAAATCATTTGATACTATTATAAGTGCATAGTGCATAAACAACTTCAAATCATAAGTATCAATCATAGGCGGCATAAACGCCCCATCCCACTATGTCGCCATAAATAGGATTACAATTAAAACCGCACATGTCACGTATTTGGAAATTGGATTTCCGTCTATGAACCGAGGCAAAAGATAGTCCTCAACCGATTCGAGACGCTCTAGCCCGTGTCTCAGGCAAGTACTCAGTCAAGCCTTTGGATCGTCAGGGCCGGTCCACCGATGTGGATTAAATTGCCTGAACACTACGTTTCCCCACCCTTTGGGGTGTCAATGAGCCAACAAATGACTCCATCGGTTCGAGAACGACCGATCAATCCGAGGCGCCTCGCAACAGCAACAACCACATAAGTCAAACTCGTCAGGGCGTGTAAAACCACTGACGCCACTTTCTAGCTAGAAGAAAACGCATGCCCTCCCTGAGGTCCGTCTCCCGTTTTTGGTTCATACCGGGTGTGAAACACGCGAGGTAAACGTTACACAAAGCTACGCCACAAAGGCCGTGCTTTGATCATCACCACAAGACTTTGCTTTTCAACAGAAGCCTCGATCATTTGCATCTTAGCATGCCACACATGCAAACCACTCTATGCAACCGATATCAGTCACACAGAATGAAATCCAATGTCGGACACACAGTCCATTTACAAGTCCGTTCTGGGTCTGAACGAAACCGGGAGCACCTAGTACCCCGCATATCCATCGATCTCCAAGTACGTCTGGACGATCACTAACTGTTTCCATCTTCTTGGGTGTACAGCCCAATCAAGATCATCAGTTATCACCCAAACGACGTGAAGACTTCCGGTCTTCGACCATCGTCTTCATCTTCGACTTATCGTCGTATCAGTTATTCAGAATGGGATAAACCCGGTCTTTCCGAATAACTCGCGTATATTTTAAATAAGTGTTACACAAACACAACATACGCCTCATTCCAATTCATTAGTCACTAACCGTAAATTAATCAAGAGAATAATTTCCCAAATATTAACCCCGAAGGCCGAAACCAACATCAGATCAATATCCAGAAAACCATTCTGCTTGGCTAACCGACAGTTAGTTTCTAAATTTCACATTCATAGGGAAAGATTCCCATTAATTTTATCAAAGATAAATTCCTTGAATTTATTCTTTAATCAACTTTTGAATATCAATTCAAACTAGTCGGGATTAGCGAACCTTACCGAAGTAATCATTTGTTTTAATTTCCCAATCCCAACCTATTCATCCCATGAAGTAAAACTGGTAATACTTCATATCTAACACCACAGTGTTATCGGTAAATTCAATTACCATTTCACGTTCAAATCTAATTAAAGATTTAACTATCACCTGGAGCAAAACTGGTGATACTCCATTTTCGATCTTTTCAATCTAATTAAAGATTCATTAAAACTCTACTTAGTTTTAATCGTTAACTGGGTTAAAGAATCAGTGTCATTTAAAACACGGTTCACGGTAAACCCAAAATCACAATCATTAATTATCGGGTTAAAGAACGAGTGTTATTTAAAACACCGTTCACGATAAACCCAAAAATCAATATCGATTCAATTCCAATTAAATATCATTTAATTGGTACACTTCATTAAATCTAAATAAAAAGATTTAATCTTTTCTCAAGTGGGTTCAAGAACAGTGTTAGTGAAGACACCATTCACGACAAACCCAAATCACATTCCATTAATTATCGGGTTAAAGAACAAGTGTTATTTAAAACACTGTTCACGATAAACCCAAAAATCAATACCAATTCAATTCCAATTAAATATCATTTAATTGGTACACTTCATTAAATCTAAATAAAAAGATTTAATCTTTTCTCAACTGGGTTCAAGAACAGTGTTAGTGAAGACACCATTCACGACAAACCCAAATCACATTCGATATTCAATACAAGGCTCTGAATAGAAAATATATCGGCTTATATTCAATATCGAATTCTACGACTAACAAATGTCGTATTGGAAATAACGATACAAATATATATCTTTCAAATTTCCATAACAACACCTGTAATATCACGAATTCCAACATCGAAATATTCCGAAGAAAATTTCGATTCAAATCCACTCCAATGCAATCATTGGAAATTTTGGTTATTTTCAAAACCCTTTTCAAATTCAATTTATTTATTTAAAAATAAATAGAATTATAATTCTAGTTCAAAACTAGTTCATTTCGATAAAAATCTATTTTTATCTTTTCAACTATGGAGTATTTCATCCCAAACTTTCACAAATCATTTCTTATGATTTTACACAAATTATTACTATTTTTAATAATTTTATCAAGGCCCGTACAGTCGATTTCCATTAACGGCCATCGAACTGCACTTACAGCGACCTTTTTCGAATTTGATTTGGACGTATCTCCAAATCCAACCGTTAGATTTCAAATTTCTAACATTCATTAGAAAGCTCTTTTCGATACGAACCCAACGGTTCCGGTTTTAGGAGAATCCGACGGTCGGATCTCCCGTAATGTCCGTTTGAAATAAATGGTCGAAATTCACGAACTGCCGCGGCGCGGCGCGTTCTATTCAGGCCATTATATTATATATATAATATATATAATATATACTTCGTCGATTTCTATTTAAAACGAATTATATAAATAGTTTTGAATTCGTTTCAAAAACAATTTCAACTTCCTTTTCAATTCAAATCAAAATTGAATTCTTCTTTATAAATTCGTTTTAAAATTCATTTCTATTCAATTCAATTTGAATTCATTTCAATTCACTTTCAATTCAATTCGAATTCGTTTTCAATTTATTTCGGAATCGTTTTCAATTCAATTCATTTCGAAATCGTTTTCAATTCAATTCATTTCGAAATCGTTTAAATATCGTTCACGTCAAAATGGCGTCAATCTAATCAACACGGCTTCATATATTGATATTTTCAAATATTCCATTTCGAATATTTCTATTTCAAATATTTCTTATTATAAAAATATTCTTTATTTTCACGATTGGAATGAGGCCCAATCAATTACCATATAAAGTTAATTATATGGATTTTCATACAACACATGTATATAATAACATTGAAAATAATCAACCATCAACCAAAGTGCACTACACTGTAAAGGCATCAAATATAGATATTCAACGCCTATAACAGCCTGTCAATCAATCGATCGACATATTCAATCAATCAGGATGAGTGAACTTCAAATTTCATCCCAACACCCGTGTGGGGTTTCAAACCATCAAACAAATATTTTATTTGTGCCGTTGGGCGATGTGTAAAATTTATCGACCCAATCAATGTCATTCAAATAGGTGTACATAAACAAACCGTCCGGCTTATAAATGAATATTTTATTTTATTCACTTCACGTTAAAAATTTATATTTTTAACGATAAAACATTTTATTTCAACCTATGAATTTCTATTCAATTCATTTACACAATAAAATGATATTTTTATTTTTCTAACATATTTTAGAAAATTTCGGCGGCATAACGGCACGATACTAGAAACGGGACAAGGCCTAGCCTTATCCCCGGTCTAGTGAAGGCCCACGCCATTCACACATCAATCATATCAATTTTATTATGCAAACCACAAAATTTGGAGTAAGAGTCTAACCTAGCCTTACTCCTTCGCCTTATAACGGCGCACGTCTAATCCTAACCAATTTATCGATTCGATTTTTCACACCACAAACCACATTCAAACCAATATCACAATCAATAACCAAACAGCCAAACAAACAAGTCCATGGTCTGTGGACGATTGTGTCGGGTGCTACTAAGCACCGTCTGCATCCTAGTATATATATATAACTAGAAATAAAATTGAAAGGTGAGAAATTCTCACCGAAAGCTATCCAAGCTCCACGGCACTTCATTGATAGAAATCTTCATTGTCCTCGTCGATATCACTTTCTTTGCCCGTAGCCACTACATATGTAAAAATCGAATTTTTACTTCAAAGTTCAATATATAAAAATCGAATTTTTATTTCAAAGTTCAATATATAAAAATCGAATTTTTATTTCAAAGTTCAATATATAAAAATCGAATTTTTATTTCAAAGTTCAATATATAAAAATCGAATTTTTATTTCGAAGTTCACTATATAAAAATCATATTTTTATCTCGACAATATAAAAGATTATACTTTCTTTCGACAATATAAAAGATTATATTTTTATAACTTTGCAACATAAATAAAAAACCAGTTTTTAAAGTAAATAAAATTCAGTTTTAACATCAAAATAAAATTCAGTTTTAACATCAAAATAAAATTCTGTTTTAACATCAAAATAAAATTCTGTTTTCTATCTTTTTTTAAAAATTCTGTTTTCTATCTTTTTTAAAAATTCTGTTTTCTATCTTTTTTTAAAAATTCTGTTTTCTACCTTTTTTTAAAAATTCTGTTTTTAATCTTTTTTAAAAATTCTGTTTTTAATCTTTTTTAAAAATTCTGTTTTTAATCTTTTTTTAAAAATTCTGTTTTTAATCTTTTCTAAAAAAATCAGTTTTTAACTCTTTTAAAATCAGTTTTTTTTTTAAAACTTGTAAAATCAGTTTTTGCCTTTTAAAAATACAATTTTGAAATCTTTATAAAAATATCAGTTTTGCAGAATAAAATTAAAAATAAAATAACCTAAAATAAAATAACCTTGATCCGCGAAAAAAGGGGGGGTTGCTCTGCTCTTGGCGGCGTCGGGGAGGCGTCGGGGTTGGTGGGTCCTGGCGTCACTGCTCCAGGGGGGTTCGGTTGCGGGTTCGGGTCTGTGTGGGGAATGGGGTTTTCACGCCATCGCGATAGGGGGGGTTGCTTCGGTGGCTCGCCGCGGCACTGGGGTGGGTGGGGTTTGGCGAGGTTAGAGGCGACGATCGCCACTGGCGAGGGGGCGACGGGGATTCTGGGTGGGGAGCGATTTCCTTTTTTTTTTCTATTCAATTTCTGAGAAAAAGGGGGATCGGGGAAAGGGTATACGAGGAGGGGGTTGACTTTTTTTTATTTATTTATTATTATTATTAAATTCACCCTAAAGTTAACTTTTTCATACTACCTCGAAACGAGGCCCACCGCCTGTCCTCCATAGCGTTTCACCCCCATTCCGAACACAATGGGATATGTATCGTAAGATGATTCGACCATTTCGATCAGTTTCCATGGAATTTACATTTAAATCACTATATTGAATTTTAAACGTACATTTTAAATTACCGGGGTCACATACTAACTCGAAAAATTCTAGAAAAATATTTTCTAGTTTCGTATTGATGATACGGTCCTAACAAAACTAGTTTCGTCGAATTCTGAGATCGTTTGAAAAATGGCCATTTTCCAGTCGATTAAAATCAACTGAAACTGGTCAAACGCGTTTTCCTTCGCCACGCTCACATATTGATTCGAAAAATTATGAAATTTGGAATCTAGCAATAACTTAACATCACGGACCCAACAAAACTGGTTTCGTCGAAATCCGAGGTCGTTTGCAAAATTGCTATTTTTAAGGGCCTTATATATATAAAAATATATATAAATTCCACAGCGACTATTTCTAATTTTCAACTGGACATATCTCATCATTTATAAAGTGAAATCTCAGTTTCTCAACTTCGTTGGAAAGATATCATCAATTAGATCCTAATGTTTTTGGTTTCACAAAAATCCGGATTGTTTTGCACCCGGTACATTCAATTGAAGTTTGAAATCGAATTATCGAACTACTGCGCCATTTTCAATTCTATTTATAATTATATATAAATATTTATATTCTAACGACGACGCGTATAAATATATACGTTCGAATTATATTCAAAATAAATTTCTCGTCGATATTATTTAAAATAATTCATTTTAGATAATCTAAATTCGCTAAAATTGCCAAAATAAAAATTTTAAACTGGCCCAGATTTTACGGGTTGTTACAATCTCCCCCACTTAAAACTTTTCGTCCCCGAAAAGGAACAAAGTCGAAAGTGGTTTGATTATTCAGCTCTACGTTCAACCTGGCTTCCATTCTCCAACTCTTTAGTTTCTGAGAATTTTCAAAATTTCAAAAATTTGGCTAACACCCTAAATTTTTGAAAAATTTCGCCATAACCTCCCCTGCACCGGGAGCATCGGGGAATTTCAAATAGCTTCCCCGGTCCTTCAGATGTCAAAAAGAAAAAGAAAAAGCCAAGCGGCTAGCCAATAGGCTCACAAAATCATCATCACCCAAACAAAACAGGAAATTATGTAGTAAACATGTACCTATTTGTCGGGCAAACAAATTTTATTCTCTGGCTCTAGCCTCCTTGCTATGACCTGTTCAATGATATACATGTATATGCAAACAAATGCAACCAATTTTCGATATCATTCAATATTTGATTCAATTAGGCATAATGGTTCAAAATTAGCAAACAAATGAACAAACAACACAAACATCAATCAGTTAGTGAATTTAAAGTTTCAAATTCATAATTTTGATACATATACAGAAAATCTTGTTTTTGATGCCAATTCACAACAAAGTGTTCTAGCTATATAAGATTTGGTTCTCACACCAGTCTAATGGAAATATATAGATATCACACTTTCGTTACTCGAAAATAAATGCTGGTGATGGTATACTTCATCATCAGGACCATGTCCGGGCGACTAGAGTGCGACTCTATATCTATCTAATATATTAAAACTCCGAATATACGTTCATGACGCGTATATGCAAAACCTTTATATATTAGATTGTCCACATTCAAAATAAATAAATATTCAAATACGTATAAAATGGTTTAAATTTTCAAAACAAAATTGTTTTCATTTGAAAAATATACTCTTCACACTCGTTCTAGGATACTACTGATCCTATCTCTAACGAGTCATTCTCATTGGATATTGCTAATCCAATATCTGATGAATTCTTTCGTATGGTTCTAATGTGTCTCGTTCTCTAGCTTTGTAAACCAAAGCTCTGATACCAACTGTGAAAACCCGCAACTTCCCCGTAGAGGAAAGCGTCGGATAGTTCGAGAACAAACCACAGCAGAACCCATACAGAAGAACATTTCATTGTATATTACAACAATGCATCAGATTACAAGAATATACAGAGTATAAATGAATATTACACAGAAATATCAGAGATTTAAATTACATTTAAATACATAGCAGCGGAAAATAATACAATATACAACTAGAAGTAGATATACGGATACAAAGCTTTCCGGATATCGTTCCAGCTGTAAACCAGGATCCTGTGAATATAAATCTGCAAAACCAAAACTACTAGCTGCCCGTGTCGAAAATAAGGGCACCCAGAGTTTAGGTTAAAACAATAAACTCCAGGTCAGTCATGTGACTGGTGTGAGAACTAAAACAGTTATTAATCTTTATTTTAAAAGTTAGGTAAATCAAGGGACCACGCCGTATAACACGGAACGGGTTTCCTCCCAAGAGTACCAGTGCATAAAACAAACAGCGCAATGCTAAATAAAGAAAAATGAAGCTGTTATAAGACCCAGGTCCCATCACACAATGCAACGCAGTCGAGGATAGGGTTTTCCCTTATAACAGCCAAAGAATGCTTGATACGTTTAAAACAAATCATTTGATACTATTATAAGTGCATAGTGCATAAACAACTTCAAATCATAAGTATCAATCATAGGCGGCATAAACGCCCCATCCCACTATGTCGCCATAAATAGGATTACAATTAAAACCGCACATGTCACGTATTTGGAAATTGGATTTCCGTCTATGAACCGAGGCAAAAGATAGTCCTCAACCGATTCGAGACGCTCTAGCCCGTGTCTTAGGCAAGTACTCAGTCAAGCCTTTGGATCGTCAGGGCCGGTCCACCGATGTGGATTAAATTGCCTGAACACTACGTTTCCCCACCCTTTGGGGTGTCAATGAGCCAACAAATGACTCCATCGGTTCGAGAACGACCGATCAATCCGAGGCGCCTCGCAACAGCAACAACCACATAAGTCAAACTCGTCAGGGCGTGTAAAACCACTGACGCCACTTTCTAGCTAGAAGAAAACGCATGCCCTCCCTGAGGTCCGTCTCCCGTTTTTGGTTCATACCGGGTGTGAAACACGCGAGGTAAACGTTACACAAAGCTACGCCACAAAGGCCGTGCTTTGATCATCACCACAAGACTTTGCTTTTCAACAGAAGCCTCGATCATTTGCATCTTAGCATGCCACACATGCAAACCACTCTATGCAACCGATATCAGTCACACAGAATGAAATCCAATGTCGGACACACAGTCCATTTACAAGTCCGTTCTGGGTCTGAACGAAACCGGGAGCACCTAGTACCCCGCATATCCATCGATCTCCAAGTACGTCTGGACGATCACTAACTGTTTCCATCTTCTTGGGTGTACAGCCCAATCAAGATCATCAGTTATCACCCAAACGACGTGAAGACTTCCGGTCTTCGACCATCGTCTTCATCTTCGACTTATCGTCGTATCAGTTATTCAGAATGGGATAAACCCGGTCTTTCCGAATAACTCGCGTATATTTTAAATAAGTGTTACACAAACACAACATACGCCTCATTCCAATTCATTAGTCACTAACCGTAAATTAATCAAGAGAATAATTTCCCAAATATTAACCCCGAAGGCCGAAACCAACATCAGATCAATATCCAGAAAACCATTCTGCTTGGCTAACCGACAGTTAGTTTCTAAATTTCACATTCATAGGGAAAGATTCCCATTAATTTTATCAAAGATAAATTCCTTGAATTTATTCTTTAATCAACTTTTGAATATCAATTCAAACTAGTCG
>JASFAX010007147.1:0-27517 GCA_030737875.1 Allium sativum | reverse complement strand
ACCTTTAGCAGCGTTTGAAAAACGCTACCAATACCTTTTAGCTGCATTTTAAAGAACGCTACTACAGGTCCCGCAACTAAAAGTCTGATATTTTTGGTTGCGTTTTAGTAAACGCTATCAAATATTCCGTATAGTTGCTTTTTCCAAACGCTACCAAAATTTATCTGTAGTATGTATTTTGTGTAACTAAAGTCTTTTGGTGGCATTTATTTTTTGCCACTATAACTACATATGGTATTTTACATATGTTTCTGTAGCGTTTCAGAAACGCTTCCAAAAGGGGTTGATTGTTTTGTAGCACATTTTAAATGCTACTATATACTGTTAATGGCTTATATTATTTTCAGCAACAAGTTATATAATAGTAATATTAAAATCAACAACAATGTATAATTACCATATTCAATCCAACAATTAATCAATCATATAATTATCATATTTAAATAAATGAGAACACGTTACTGACATAAGTATTATCCATAATCATTTCGGTAATAGTTATTTGACAAAATGAGCAAATTCATGTACCATAAGCATTTACAAACAAGTTTATACAACAAGTACTAACAAATATCATAATACGTATAACAATTGAAGTCATATCCATTATTGCCGGTGGTCTTCACTCTGAAAAAGCTAATTACCTGTAAACAAGGTTAATGATCAACAAATTAGAGTTTGTCGAGCAATTCACATAAGTAGAAGTTAGCAAGTGCAAGCTTACCAAACATATCTTTTGAAAAAGAGCAAAAACGTGTGTTTTCTAAAATCTTTCGAGTTTTGCTGCATTTAGATTTTGGGATTCAATTCACGCAACTAAATAGCAAAAAATCAATGTAGAAAATGCAAAACTTACTCAATCTTTTTTTGCAATTAATAAAGTGGGAGAAAATGAGTAATTGATCATGAAAACTAAAGGGTGGCCAAGGATTTTTTGTTGTTGCAAATATTGTTCTATGAAAAAAGAGAAGATCCTCCTTATCTAATATCCGGCTTTGAAATACTTTTAACAATGCTTCAAAAGTAAACATGAACAACTAACTAAATTGCATAATCAATACTTCATAATATTTATGTGCTTAAAAACGAAAGAGTCTAAATGGTACTGCACAAAAACTAAAGTGCGCAAAGAGGTATAGAAACCTAATTCTCAAACAACTTTTTGCAAAGTGAATCATCAAGTATAATCGAACCTTTTGACTCAAACAGTCGAATTCAATATTAGCATCCTAAAAGAAAATTATAAAGCATTTTTGCCATTTCATCCTATAAACACCGTTACCTTAGGTCAATTCAGATTACCTTAGTTCAATCCATGCTCAAACGCAAGTCAATCCAAGGTAAGCTATGCATAACGTCTTAGAGAAATGAACCTGCAAGTAATAATATCATTAAATAAATAAATTCATATGTGTGAGAAGCATCTAATCTTAAATGCAAACATGCAAACATTGCTCTAACAGACTTGAATGTAGATAGTGCATTTCCATTCTAACCACCGGAACCGACTCCGTCAACCTATACCTGCAACCACCTAATAGGCACCAACAACAAACCCCCAACCAACCACAAACGAGACTTTAATCTCAACTGCCTTTGCCTCTTTCACAACCTGCAACACACATCTACAACCTGCTCGAAACTCTACCTCATGCTTTAATAATTTTCAAATGCTACAACCAACAGCTAATCCATCATCATCACGAATACACCATCGTCGGAACCCTTCCTCTATTACCTAAATTCCAATCTCCAACAACCTCAACTCCAAAATCATACTTCCCTCCTATTGACTCAAAATAAAACACCAAAAACCAGCAAATTAAAGGAACGGATAACGTAAAATTAATTAAAGAAAGATCTCGCTAGTAAGCACCATTCGAATGCATGAACTTGCTGGACATAAACATATTACTGTTGGTATTCATTCTTTTTTGACAAAGAGTACTGCTAGTTTCAAACAAAAAATAATCGAACATGTTCAATTTGTGCAGTCTGTGTTAAAAAAAAAATTAAACAGAAACCTTAACTATTCTAGAAACTGCTTAAAAAGCTTGCTTGTTCCAATTTGTGCAGTACATAAAAGTTGAAAGTATAACTCATAAACCATCATAACATAGATATACATGTTGATTGTAAATTTTCGCGTACCTTCAGCAATATTAATTCTTACAATATAACCAGAATTGGATGGTCAACAACAGTCTTGGATTCTTTTCCTTCCCATTTACTTGGTAATTTCAACTAACACCAAACCTGCATTAAAAAATAATGTAACTTCCACCATTACTTCTCATGGTCTGTAATATCTAGAAAAGAAAAAGAATAAAAAAGGCAACAACGAAAGAATGAAATACATACATAACACTGCCAGATCAGTGTTAAGATGAATAAAGTGTTTTCTTTGCTTTTACATACACACTTCATCAAACAGCTTACTGAAACTAAGACCGAAAGTGGCTTCCATAGGTGGTGTTTTTGGTCTACATTATCAAAAATATTACATATTGATCCAAAATAAAATAGTCAAGTAATCAATATTATCAAGTACTGTTAATTATTAGTCATGAGTAAAACAAATATAAAATAGCTTGAATGTAAAATTAGATGTACCACTAATCAGAAATAGTTATCATGGATTAGAGAAACCGCATCCAATCATTTTACATACCAGAATATTTATACGATTCATATTGGTCATTTCGTCAAATAATTCGAGTGCAATCTGAAGCACATAATTATACATACAAGGCTGCAAGCCTTTGTAAAGAGAAAGAAACAGCAAGATGTGCAGTAAAAAAAGTACGATGATGACGAGGTGACATAAAAAAAGAACTTAATAGCAGGCTGTAAAAAATGCCTCTAAAAGCTTTAACAAAGGCTATAAAAATGAATGCATTAATCAAATCATCGTTTTGTCTTCCAAAACACCTCCGTGATTCTAAACATGTATAGTAAATAGCCAGCATTAACACCACCACAAAAATCAAGTATCCAAAAACAAAATGAGTAGAAAACCAACGAGCATGAGACAGGTCATAAATAAATAAAAAATTCAAAAAGAGTATTATTTGTTGAAGCAAGAAAAGATGTAATAGATTTCATGTTCAATTTGCTTGTAGTGCTCCTAGGCACCATTATTTAACTACCGACGAAAGAAAACATGCCAGGCTGAATTTGTTCCATTTATAAAAGCAATGAGTTGCATGTCAATTATTTTCAGTCGGATGACCGAAACAAGAAAAATATACTTCTTAGTCCTAGCATTACAGTTTGTTCTGTAAAGTATAACAGTTTGTTGTTTGCAACAAACACAGTTGGATTGCCAGGCAAATACTATAGTGTAGTGACTGTTTCTAATGCAATGAATATTTATAAATTGGACTAGAATACACAATATTAATTGTATTTCTGATACCTGGTATAGTGGTCTTGATAATACGATGGTGTGATCCTGAAACGTTTGCTGCCATGCATCGAGAGAGTAAACGGGTAAAAATAACATAGCCTTATGTGGAGGATAAGTCATATTTGTGGACATGGAGTTTGTTGTGCCTTTGATAGCTTATACATTGTGGAAGCTTCTTTATTTCCTTATTGTTAATGTCCTGCCCCGACAGAGATTATTAAAGGACCCAGAAGTGATGACTTCTTACAGAGAACTTTCAATGAAGGCACAAAAGGCGAACAATGTATGGTGGACATTGAGTGGGACATTGGGAGATCAGAACAGACCAACAATGTATATACTGCTACAAGCCAACAATGTATATACTGCTACAAGCCATGTTTACAGTAGCCACCCTAGCGCTAACTGTACCCATTTCCTTCTACTATGAGTTGTATGTAATATCTCAAATACTATCTGCAGCTGTATGGAACAGTGGAAGTTTCCTGCTTGAGGTGATGCCAAGGCAGGTTGTACAGAAGGAAAATAAGAAACTGGAAGGTGAAACATATTACAGAGCAAATAGATGATCAGCCAATAGTTGAAAATTCTTTGACTACTCAGAAAGAAACTTAGAATATCGTATATGTTTTTTTTTTTTGACTTTCAAATAAAAATTCATTCCAATTTCCAAATATAACAATGCATAACAAAATAAATAGGTTAAATGCTGTCATGATAAAAGAAAACTCTAGCGGATTTCTTTCGAGCTGGATTTCAGTAGCCCTGATAATGTTATAACAAATATGTTAATACCGTCTCCATTTCAGCTTGCAAAATTATCTCCTAAAGACAGTGAACGCTATGGATAACATGAAGTACTTGGGTGGATCAGAATCAAAAAAGTACTTGGCTTGGATCGTGATAAAGTGGGCCGAGTGTTATGGAAAATAGTTTATTGGTGAAAATAACAAATGTTCTTTCAATAGGCTTTTCAAAAGTGTTATGGGTTGAACCTTGGATTTGTTTACGCAATCAGCTTCATCCAACCAAAGTACTTTCAAGCCTTGTTTTGATGACCGGACCGGGCCGGCGGCCCAACCGCGGTTAACCGCGAACCGCTAGGCTTCCCGGCCCGAAACTAGTCAAAACCGAAATTGCATCGAACCGGCTAAAAACCGTGAGAACCGGGTAAAAACCATGGGAACCGCGGTTATATGTTAAAAACCCTGGACTAATATTTAAAAATTGTATATATAATGAGACTATAGCCTTACATCTAAGGCCCAGCCCAACGCTTCCTCACACTGGAAGTCTACTACAAACCACAAATGAGGCCATCCTGGTTATAATATAGAGCGGCAGCATGTGATTTATCCCTGAAGCTTATGATGTGGGACAAATGAAGTCATATTTTGTCATTATTTCTTCCAGCATTTTTTCCCAATCAAAACTAACAAAAATATGATTAATAAACTGTTAAAAAAAAACAAGCACGGTTCTTACGGTTCAACTGATCGGACCCTCAAAGCCTTGAACCATAGGTCTTCACGGCTTGATCCGCGGTCCGGTCATGAAAACTATGCTTTCAAGTAGCTTAACGGACAATGTGATACAATAGAGGCTGCCCTACTTAAACCACTTACACAAAAACTTGTACTAACTATACCTGCATTAAACTTGTAATGACTTGTCCAAAATATTGGACATACATATACAAAACTGAATAAAGAATGTTTAATATTGAGCAATAATATTGGATTGAATATTAATACAAGCCATAAGTTTATAAAGAACGTTAATATATAGAACCGTATGCAATAATGTTAAAACTATAAAAAGTCATCATTTTTCATATGTATATTCAGGTCCCTGCGTTACTGCAATTTAAGCACTGATTCATAAAAATTGGTATATTGCTAGATTTGAGCGAAGATGGTGTATACTGGGTTACTGCATTTGAAAGTTGAAGGCTCTTTATAAAGTACGTTAGAATTGAATGCAAGCACAACATATAAATGATAAATAGAACCGAATACTGAGCTATTAAAATTGGACAATAAAATGATAAACGTTAGAACTAAAGGTGTATTTTAGATAATAACATTGGACTGAAAATTTAAATATATAGAACTAAATATAGAACTGAATGAAGAGCTTTTAATATTGTGCAAGCCATAAAATGATTAAAAATATCAAGATTTACTGGTAGACAATATCAACCTTGGCATTCATTTCTTACCCACTACAGTTAAAATAAACTTTCATTTCGCACTCTAATCAAATTTTGCAGCAATGAAATCTATTTGTTATATGTCTCGTCTTTTTGCAAATCAAGAATTACATTATTTATTGTTAACGTGAAATGAAAATATGTATATAATATCTACGATTTTTACAACCTGGATTAGTGGAACCACTGTTGTTTTTGGACTTCTGCTTACCATTAAACAAATTTCCACCATCAAACTGTTAATATAAGTACACTATCAAACAAGTTAACAAAATTAAACAAGTTCCCTCACCTTTATATAACTTGCAGCCATCACAAAAACCCGTGAACAACTCCACTCCGCCAATCACAAACTTCACCTGCAACCACAAACTACCAAGCTGACATTCCATGACCACAACCAAAGCACGTCGCAACCTCAAGCACCCATCACCACAATCAGCACAAACATCATCCTGTCAACAACGAACATCCACTCCCTCGCCAACCATGAAAGCCTGCACCCATAACTCATACAATCAACAAATGCGAATACCCTCACCACCCTGCATAACCACAAAATTGCTAACTCCCTTCATCTCCTCAAGTTAGACCCGAATTCCATAGCCTAAGCCACACGTGAGGACACCATGACAACCATACACAGTTAGAAACCCTCAATTCTCCCCGCTACAAAGTAGCAAGTCCACTATTTCTTAAATGTTGCCGTACACTTCATATATACCCACCATCATAGCCTTGTTGACCATCACTGCACGACATACAACAAAACCTGTCACATATTTCTCCATACATATCATAACCTCACCATTAACTTCATCAAGCCTAAAATATCTTCACCAAATTGGCGGAGAAACTAATCGCTATTTCCCTTCTAACATAAACCATATAGTCACCTTTCTGACCTTGTTACTGTCACTACATCAACTCTCAGTCGTTACCATTTCATAAACAACCTGATGCTACTCCTAACTCACTTTGCAACAACAGCTACGAGTACGACCATATCACAGCTCACTGCCTCAAACCCTCTTCTCCGAAACAACACATCATCACCTCTACCTCAAACAATACTACTAAACAACTCCGTACTACAACCTGAACAATGAATCGTCACCTTCCTCAGTTGACCGCTAATCTCAAACACACAATTACATCTGAACCAAACCATGTACCTACTCCTACTATCGAGTTCTAATTTCACTTCAATCTTCAAAGACCACCAACTACAACTATTACCCCCCACTGCCCGATCCCCAAAATTGCAGTCTTATTTTACACAGCCTCCTTCACTTCCAGTGAACATTAGTGATAACTCCATCAGCCCATTTCCCAAACAAAAATTAACCCCTCGGCCTTCTACAAATGTGACATTTGCAAATCACCTTCACAAAAGATGAACTGTGGAAACAACTGTGCATGTTTGTGCAATTTAGATTTAGTTGAAGTAGTGATGCTACATATATACACATACAAAAATTACTCAAACTAATTATGTGTGAAGGCATTAAGTAACATAGTTATTACATTTCTATAACAAAATCATAATAATATTTTTGAACAAATAGCTAATCAATTCAGTATTAGAAAACAACAAAGTCATTTAAATTAGTCATCGTAAACCTATCTTACTAATAGTAATATGACTTACAATATTTTGCACACATATTTTAATAAATAATTCCCATAATCTTTGATTCTCGATTCAAACATGATGAACATGTTTGATTCTGGCACAAAAATAAAAAGGGTAGAAAATGTGAAAACTTGAAGAAGAAGAAAAATATACCTCCAAACAGCATTAGATTTGGAGCCAGTGGTCTAGATGCAGTTACGTAACAGTAAAGTGTGGTGCTCCTAAGTGGCGACGTAACTCTTGCCTATCCACCATCAAATTTGTTTGGAATGGAATCAACCTGCTATAGAAAATAATAATCATCCAACCAATGTAAACTCGAAAACCAAAACAATTTCCCAAAACCAGAACGTTACCGACCTAGAATTAGAATGACAAAACCGAATTTTCTAATTATGAGAAGAAACAAGAAGTAAATTTGAGTGAAATTAATTTGTATAAAGAAAGGGATAAGGTATATTTGTTTTAAAGCATATCTACTAAATGAACAAAAGCTAACATTTGGACAACAACTATATCCTTACTAAAGAACGAACAATTGAAGATAGCAATTTTTTTTTTTTTTTTTTTGAAATAAACTGCAAAGAATAGAATCTGCATCGTCTCTGAGTAAACTGTAGGAGTCCATCTCAAGTGTTCGTATATTGATGATGTTATCTCCTTGGTTTATTGTACATATCACAACCATCTTAAGTGTGTGTAGCATGCATTAAAATCTAAGTTACCTTTATATTTCCATTTCCTTTCCATTAAAATCGAGCAAATGTATTATATAAACCATCTAATACATCTAAATACATGTTAGTTTATGAAAGTAAAACCAAACACCGACTTTTAAGGAATTATGCAGCTAATATGATGTAATCTCATTACTATGTTGCTTTTTGGATGCCCCAGATATTCATGTGATGCCATGCAGATATAAAGATATGATACAAGTTCTTATAAAACAAAAAATTAATAAGAGTAGGATATAAATTGTTAAATATGTCATCAAAGTGGCATAATACGCAACTTTAAACAATTTTTACATAAATCGATAATTTTAGATATTTAGACAAAGTTGAAACCTTGCGCTGATGTACCAAATTCATCAATCTAGTAGCATATAACCAAGTAAAAAGAAATTGTAGATTAAGCATTCCTTGTAATACTTATTAACCATCATAAATCTAAGGGAAAGAAATGGTTTTTATCAACATCTATTAAGATACACTAGATATCTATATGATGCCATTTAGATAGAAAGACGTGATTCATACTCATGTAAAACATAAAGGTAATAAGAAAACGGTAATTTTTTTTTCAATCAGAGTAGAGTATTCTGCAACTTTAAATAATTTTTATGCAACTTGATAAGTCTTGATATTCAGTTAAAGATGAAAGTACAGGATTATGTAGCAAATGTGTTGATCTAGTAACATACAACTAATTAAATAGAAATTCTAGATTAGGCATGGCTGGAATTACTTCATTAACCATTATAAATCTAATATATCAACATCTATGAAATACAACCGCAAGTCAGCCCAAAATTTGATGAAAGAGCATATATAGATCTCAAAAATTGAAAAGTTTGACAATCAATATCAACAATTGATAGCACAATTCAAATCCAATCATCCATGAAATAGTTGTGTTTGTATATATAGAGGATAAAATAGTTACCTTTAAATTGGTAGCATCTTTATCATGGTATCGCTTTTTCTCTGTTAGCGGTTCCTTAATAGATTAATTTAAGAAAAAGTAAAATATGACTAATCAACCAACAATTTTATGAACCACGCATTAATATGGCAAAATGCCCTAAATAATACGACATATGAATACGTGTTACCTTAAATCGAACCGCTTCTAAGAAAATCCCGGTTTGAACGCGTAGCTCTAGATCCAATATCCGCGGAAGTGTTCGTACGTACTTATGTCGATTGAAGGAGAAGGAGGGAACGGGAAAATTTATTTGTTGGAGGTGAAGGAAGATATGTGGATCGAAGGAGGAGGAAGAACTCAGAACGTTGGAAGGAAGGAAGATGAGAAAGAGGAACATAATCTAGGTTTAGGCGGAAAAATTGGAATAATGGGAGGGAAGGGAAACACGAGCGGCAAGTGAAATGTAAGGAGCGGCAAGTGAAACTAACGAGCGACAATATTTTAGAAAAATACGTATAAACGCAACCAAAACCTTAGAAGATAAAAATAAAAGCAACACTGGTTGCATTTAACTCTCAAACGCCGCCAATGACAGCAACCATATGTAGGTTTTCTTGTAGTGTAAGTTTTGGTGCGTTTTAAAAGTGCTGCAAAAATAGTATCGTAGCATACAAAAAACGCCACAAAAAATAAAAAAGAGGGGTGTAAGTACCATTTTGGTTGCATTTTTAAGACGCTGCCATTAAAACTTTTTGTAGGGTTGCAAAAACGCTACAATATGTTCATTTTTGGTAGCGTTTATTACAACGCAACTAAAACTGGCAGACTTTTAGTTGTATGTCGTGTCGTAGCGTTTATCGAAACGCTACAAAAAGCTTCAGTAGCGTTTTTTCAACGCTACGAAAAGCCTTTTCTGATGTTGTGATCAAATCAGTCCATATATACGTGTATTAACAGCAACTACACATACACAAATACATGTCTAACAAACAAATTAGGCTTAAATTAGCAAACCTAGGGTAAGAAACAAAATTGGGGATGAATTGGAGATTAGAGAGGAGGAAGGAGAGCCTTGAAGGTGTTGGAGAGACAATAGGCACGTGATGGAGCTAGGAGACCGATTTCAGAATTTAGGGTGCAAGAATTTTGGGGAAAAGCAAAAAAATCGAAATGGTTTGGGAATGAGAAAGAAGGAAGCTGCTTCGGTAATTTTTTACTCGACTATGCAACGGTGACCAACGGCTACCAACGGGATTATAATCAACGACCTCCAACGTCCTTTTTTTATTACGTAAAGAAATTTCCAGAATTCGGCTCCGTTGGAAGCAGTTGGATGGTGCCGTTGGAAGCCTCCGTCGCTATACTGTGCGTTTCTTATAGTGACAGGTCAGGAAATTTTTAGTGGTTTAGTATGCTAACTGTTGAATGTGTTGCAGGTGAACATGCAATGCAATGATGGAGGGTTCAGTTTTTTGAAGTTGATGCTTTCAATGGAGCTTTGGGTGATTTTATCTTTATCATGTGAAAGAGAAAGGAATTAAATGTGAACTATCATGCTTTTTTCAGTGTGTTAATTTGCAAATAGACATAATTGAACTTTGAAGTAAGGGTTTGTAATTTGAATTGTTGATCCCTACCGAAATTGTGAATTGAAGTTGAAATTTATAGTTTTTAATGGATATGTTGTATTTATGGAATTAAGTATGAGTTGTTTATTTGAACTTTGTAGCTATGAGAATTACAATTTATATTGGTGGCTATGATCTGCTCATAAAATTGTATTGGTGGGTATGACCTTCTCATATTTTGTTAAAATCGAAGTTTATGCTTCAGGTAGCTAGAGTGATCTGATTAATATGCAGTTTCTTTAATTGAATTTAGCCACGGCCCAAAGCCATGGCTAAATAGTTAATAAAAAAATTAAATTTCAAATTGCCACGAAAATGTTATTTTGCCACAGACTAAAGCCATGGAAAAACGTAAATCTGTCACGGTTGTGCGCCGTGGCAGACCCGTGGCAAATTTTTTGCCACACCCTATTTTGCCACGGCCTGAAGCCATGGCAAAACATATTAGCATGGCCTAAAGCCGTGGCAAAATTGCTTTTCTGGTGTAATGATCTTTTGGGCATTGTTATATGCACTCCAAAAATAGTTAAGGGGGCACACGGACGAAAATCATAAATATTGTAATCCAAAATCTAATACTATTACTTAAGTTGATATTACTTTGTAGTCAATGCGTAATAGTACATACAATAGTAATATTAGTTTGGGTCGAGCGCTGTGCTGAGCAAGCTGAAGTTGAACAACGAGATATTGACTGTATTGGAGTTAACGCATCAGGTCAATGTTAATCTTCAACGTGTCGTTGAGCTCTCGAGATCTATCTTCCAACTTTTTATTAAGCGCGTAAAGTTGCGTTTGAGCTGTAGGAGCATCGGGTTCCATAGGAGGAATGATATCCATGTCGGTCGGGTTCCCCGCTGATTGAGGTTGTTGAGAAGCAGTAGTGTCGGCCCTGCGGAGGTTTCGACTATTAGGTTATTTGATCGCTTAACCATCGTAAGTGAACTCGAGCGGTAGGTTAAGAAGAAATCTGAGTAGCGCGTTGAAATCGAGATGGAAATATGCGAAAAAAAGATGAATCTAAGCTCTCAGTGAAAGCACCAAAATGTTGACGACAATAAATGTCATTGAATACAAATCTGATACCATATCACTGTACAATACGTCAGTGGTTTCAAAACGGATACCCTATTATTATATACTAGTATACTTTTAAATATTGATACCCAAATTTATGCAAATTGATACCTCGTTACTGGATAATACTACTTTTCCAATAGTAATACCTAAGTTAATGCAAAACTAGTGCTTTATTAACATGTAGTATTATATTTTTGGAAACTAATACTAAAGTTGTTACAAAACTGATACATAATTACTGTGTAGTATTATCTTTATCACAACTGATACCTAAGTTGATACCAAACTAATACCTTATTACTGTGTAGCATTTTCTTATTCCACACTAATATGTAAATTAATGTAAAACTGATATTTTATTATCGTACAGCATCATTTTATTTAGTCTATAGTATCAGTTATATGTATACTACACATAATAATTGTATATCATTTTCAAATTATAAAGGTCAATGAAATATAAATTATTATATGTATATAGTATCAATTATATGAAATACATGGATTGACGATTTTAAATATTGTAATCCAAAAGTTGAATTGGTGATTAAATATCGTAATCCAAAAGCTTAGTTCAGTTTCATCTTAAGTGTAGAAGTTTGAATTGCTCAATAATTAGCCCTAATAATGTTAAATGTTCAAATTTTTTTAGAGTTGGAGATGTAATATAATTACTCTGATAAGTTAGAAAACTTCCACGAATATCTTATCCCAAATTAAATATTCTTGAATATAATAAATATGGTAATGGATAGTTTAGCTCTGGTCCAGTTTAGGTTTCAAAATACAAAAGAACTCCCTGCCCAAAAACTTTATAAATTAGATCTCTATTTTTCGAAAATCATAAAAAAAAAAAACAACAACAACAACAAAAAAATGTAAAAATTAGTCTAAGTTCGAAATTTAATTCAGCACATAATCATCCTCAAGTTCATGCAAAAAAAAAGTACAAAAAATGATTCAAAAAAAAAAATCAATAATATTCACGTAACAACGAATTTCAGCATTTTTTCGTAAAATTACATATATCCCGGTAATTATTTCAAAATTTTGCAAGTTTTCACACAATTTTTGCTAATTTATGTCAAAAATTTAAATTCAGCACCTACACTTATTTAAACATTGAAATATTGTAGGAAAATTATTAAAATTAAATACAAATGAAATATTATTCATTTCCAGCAAACTGTTGAAAAATATGCAATAATTTGCAATATTTATAGTTGATCTACAATTTTTCCGCATAGTGTACGCTATACTATAAAAGAGTTGCAACAATAATTGCAGACATTACTGAAATCATGCTTCCTTCCTTTAATACATGCAGTACATTCTATGAGTAATTACAGATGCAATTATTTATAAAAATTGTTGATATTTCAATATATATTTTTTGCAAAATTCTTTTTATGAATATTTATAATCTTTTCTATATAGCATCGCAAAAAAAAAAAAAAAAAAAAAAAAAAAAAGTTGCTACAGGAAATATGAACCATCTTTACATGCAAAGTTACACAAGGTTGCGGCCTGAATATTAAAAATAGAGATGTTTCTAGTTTCCACATATGATTACATGTTTGGTCGGTTCAGCAAAACGTATGTGTGGATAGGGCTGCACAAAGCATGGGTTGGGTCATGTTATACCAAATACTCCATCCGATCTGCATAGGTATGGATTTAAGGTAGTTCAACCCGTATCCGACCTTATATGAGGTTGGATATATGTTAGTTGAAGTATGGGTTGAGTCTTTAGTAGGGTTGAGTTGAGTTGCTCGAATTAAAAAAAAAATGAAACCCAACCCGTATTTAGTATGGATTAGAAATTGTAATCCATATCCGATCCAAAATAGGATGGATTGGGTTGGGATGGGTTTACGTGGGTTGGATCGGATTGAATATGAGTTGTGTGCAGTTCTAAGTGGACATGTTGCTAATCAGGTTTCTTTGCTCGATTCTTTTGTACACTCTGGAGCATGGAAGACTCAAAATATAAATGCACTCCAAATGAGGAAACATAATCAATTCAGTGCTCGTTTCCGCGTACACAAAAGCTTTCGTGTTATCAAAGCCTCTTTCTAAACCAAACTTCATTAAATTCAAATTACAGCCCATCAAAATCTGTCTTAGTGGTTTTGTGACGATGCATAAGACACCTCCCACAATCCTCAAGTATATTCCAGTCAGATCGCAATTATTTATCGCCCTACTATACAAAAAAAACGAATTAAAAAAAAAACAAAAAGCATGTGAACTTATTTCATTTATTAGTCAGACAATATATCGTGTTTTATTCCATCTGGTAATAATGCAATACAACATCATCAACCTAATCTCAATCTAATTCTAATTAGCTAATCCTCTTTCTTTCCACCTCTTGATCCCGTCCATCCATTTCCCAATCATTCATCTCCACCGTCCAATCCAATCCACCGCCCGTACCCAACGCCCAATCAGTCAAACTCATCAGAACCCTAAAATCAAAATCATCCCCACCCCCACCGCCATTGCAAACCCCAGCACATTCCAATGCAATCCACTAGCGCCACCGACTTCATCACCGCCTAGAAACACCATGCTCTCGTTGATGACGGGCAACCCCGCCGCCTGCGGCTCACTTCTCGCGCTTTTAGGGCAGAACGTGATCTCGTAATCCGCCCCTTGCCCGCAGGTGAAGGTGCTGGTACCGTCGTCGTAAGCGTAGCTGTAAGCCCTGGGACATGCGTTTTTGAATACCTGCGAGTACGAGCTGGGTTTGCAGGTGTTGGGGTTCCCGTACTCGCCGCTGCAGCAGAACTCGGGAGTGTTGAACGCCTCGCAGGCGCTTTTGCAGGCCACGTTGGCGTCCGCGGCCCTGACTTTGAGATCGTTGGGGCAGACGTCGTTCAGATCTACGAGGCAGCCGGTTTTGGTGCAGTTCCCGATGCGTTGGTTGGAAGGGGAGATGAGCATGGGGAGGTTGTACCCGTCGACGAGGCTGACGTCGTAGAAGTCGAGCTCGCCGGATCCGTTGAGGGTGAACTCCGCGAGGGTGGCGGGAGGAGCGGCGCCGGCTCCGGAGCATTGGACGGCGTTCGAGCCGCAGTCGCCGGTGATGCAGGAGAATTTGCCGTTGGAGGAGGTTGTGCAGAGGGTGCGTCCCCAGAACCGGCCGGACCAGCCGGAGGGGACGGAGATGGATTCGGAAGAGCCGGAGGGTAGAGTGAAGCCGGTAGTGGAGAGCGGGGCTGTGCCGGCGCCGGAGAGGAGGCCTGGCCAGACCGTGTAAGGGCAGTTGTTTGTGATTCTGAACGTTGATGATTGGATTTGGGTTAGATGGATTAGGAAGAGGATTGGGAAAATCAGGAGAGTTCTAGACATGATTGTTTTTCTGATTTAGGAAGTTTAGTTTATTAACTGAGGAGGAGGAGAGGGGAAGGGGATTATAAATAGAGTAGAATGTCGGTAAAGTGAATTTGTCAGGTAGTAGCAATGGCGATGAGTGAAAGAAAGAGAGAAGAACGAGTGATAAGCAACGGCTCTTCCTGAAGATTAATAAGATGGAAGAGTAAAGTGGGGTAATGTTCAATGCAGTGAGATCTTTTCGGCTGAGACGTTAGTTTTAAAATATCTTCCCTTTTTATAGTTAAATTTCTTGCGTGGTTAGCCGGAAGGTACTCCGATTGGTATATATATATCAGACTTTCTGTAAAATTACTACAATTACACATAAGTTTCCATCTTTTTTTTATGATAACAGCTATAGTTAATTGTATAATTACCAACTTTCTGTAGATATTTCAGATGAAATCGGAGAGGCCTTGTCATGTTCATTTTGCAATTTTTGAAGAATCCGTGTAATTTTTTTTAGTGAATATTAGAGGCTTAGTTCTAGGGCTGTCAACGGATGTTTTCGGATACGGATAGTGCCATATCCATATCTGTATCCGAAATTATATTCGGATATCGGATATCTGTATCCACTTAATTTTCGGATATCAGATACCTGTATTCGTTTAATTTTCGGATAAGGACGGATATTATATATTTATCCGCTCCGCCAGTTATTAATGAATTTTTAAGAGTATAAATAAAAATGTTTGGATTAACATGAGATAATTTTTATATTAATGTTTGGCAAAATCAGAAAATAAAGGAATGTGATGCTGAAACATTGTTTTATACTGATACCCATAAACATATCAAAAAATATTCCAAAATTAAATATTAAGACTACCATTTTTCACTAAAAATGGACAAAAATTTATATCATAGTACCAATTAACATTTATAAAATAATTATTAAATCTATTTTTCTGTTTTGATTTATACATATTACATCAATTAGTCGAACGGATATTTTTCAGATACGGATACCACTATAACCATATCCGTATCCGAAAAGCTTTTCGGATATCGGATATCCGTATCCGTTTTTCGAATAATGCTGGATAACGGATATTTCAGATACGAATTCAGACGGATATCGGATTTTTCGGATATTAATTGACAGCCCTACTTAGTTCTTTAAAAATAAAACTAAACACGGAAAACTCCTTCATAGAAAAAGATTGTAAATTAGGTCTTAAAATCTAATTAGAAAATGATTAATTCAATTGTGCACTTATGCAATGAATCATTGCAGATGTTTATGTTATCATATCCAAAAATTGCATAAATTTCTGGATATTTTCGTAATTTTTGTCATGAATAAATGCGAAAATTAGATATTTTTTTCGAGTAATTACGGAAATTTCCGCAACATTTTTATGAATAATTGCGAATTTTTTTGCAAATTTTCATAAATAACTGCAGAAATTTCTGTAATTTTTGGATATAATTGCATTATTTTTTGCAACTGTTTTTTGGTAAGACAATGTTTGCAATTATTCACTAAATAATTGCATAAAATTTATGCATTTGTTTGGCAAGTTAATTTTAAGGACCTAATATGTGTGTGTGTGTGTGTGTTTTTTTTTTTTTTTTTTTTTTTTTTTTTTTTTTTTTTTTTTTGAGACAAATTTTGGTGCATCATAAAATTTAACAACAATTTTAACCAAACTGTCCCCTTTTTTATGCATTGTTGTCATTTTTAAATTTTGATAAGGAGCTACAGAGTTTGCATATAGAGGTAAATTAGTAAGTTGCTTCGACTAGCTCTCATCTAAATAAAAAAAGTTACGGGAATCCCTCTAAAATTTTATATGGCAAATTGTAAGGTGATTATAAAACTAAGCTAAACCAAATCTAATGGTACTTAATATATTAACATGATAGTCTGGAGGAGCTAATCTGGAGCTTTCTGGAGATGGTGCTTTGGATGTGGAGCAAGAGCTATCAGTTGGATATTTTACTTGGCAACTATCTGGCCTTGCTTTTTGTCCTCCTCCAGAGGTTTGCCCTGATTCCATTTCCTTGTCCATTGGACTTAGGCGTCTTCCTCGTCGTTGGCGAGTGACTTCTGACGGTCCGCTAGGTTTGGGCTCTCCTTTTTAGTTTGGTCCGGTTGTATTTATTTGTATGCGTCAGCTAGTTTGACTTGTATAGTCTTTGCTTATGTGTATGCACAGATTATGTATTGTGAACCTTTGTAGAATGGATTGATTCTCCTTTTTGTTATATACATTTCGTTTTGTAAAAAAAATATTAACATGATAATTGAAGTTATGAAAGGTAAAGATAACAAAAACACAAATGCACATGCATGTTTTAGAATAAAAAGAAACCCATATAGTTGAATCATGGTTTACAACATTTCTATGCATGATCTTCCAAATTATGGCCTGATTTATTCATGAAGCAGGTTTAGTTTGTAGTAGCATGAAGCAGGTTTAGTCTGTAGTAGAAATTATCGGTGAATTCCAATTTTATTTTAAAAAAAAAGCTTATTAGTTTTTTGTTGGACGTGTGAAGTCTAACTTTTTATGATATCTCTAAAATTAATTTGAATAAAATTTATATTTCATTTAATTTTATAAATCATCGATAAAAGTTTATTTATGTTTAATGATATACAATATGTTTATGTGTATGCATTTGTAACATGGCATTCCATGTATATTATATAAATGGCATTCCGTGTATGTTATATAAATGTTGTGATTTATATCATGGTGGACATGTTATCTTATCATGTATGAATTATATGTTGTTCAAATATGCGTACATATTTGTAATTACCGTGTGTGTGTGTATATAATATACTATACATGCATATATATAATACTATACGCGCATATATATATATATATATATATATATAATATTATACATGCATATACACATGTAAAATATTATAGTATAGGGTCGGTTTTTTGAATATAAAATTAGTGTGGTGTTAAGAGAAACCCAATTTACTCTTTCTATTACTACTAAAAAATACCACAAGAATTATCATTACACTCTTCTTAATACGTCCCCGCGTAAAAAATAGGGGTTACCACACCACCGCTACCTTATTTCCCTCTCATCTCTTATTTGTTCCTCTTTTATTCCATTTCGAAATCCTAGTTCTTCAATCGATCGATCAACGGTAAATTGTTCGACACTGTAACAATGTAAAGAAAGAATAAATCCGCAGATACATCGTTATCTCATCCCCAATCAACTCAATCAAGCAAGTTAGTAACCCTAATTTTGGTTTCTTCTAAATTGCACCGTGTTTAGTTGAATTGATCGGCAACAACCAAACGACGATAGCTTTCCAGAAGAGATAGTTGAATTGATTAGGGTTTTCAGATTAGGGCTCACTACATGATTAGTTCGGCAAATACTGGTTGAGTGAGAGATTAGAATGCAGAGATAATGTGGTATTAGGAAGCATGCAAAATTTAATGAGTTTAAATTTTTAATTGCGGTATTAGGAAGAGAATAATGGGGTGCCCTTAGCACCAAACTAAATTAAACACAAATGGTGATACGAAGATTCTAAACGCTTAGATCTTTTTATTTTTATGTGGAGATGTGCAACTCATTGGTAGAGATTCATCGTATCACCAATTGTGTCACCAATTTGTATTCAAATAGAATTTCCTTATAATATTGTTAACCCGCTTTTTTATAAGACAGTTATTGTAACACCCCGTATTTTCTATAAAGATTAAAGTAACGAATTAAAGAATAATTAAAAATGTGAGAATTAAGGGAAACGGGTTACGCTATTGCGTTCGTCTCGGAATTCTGCTTGAGATAGAGTCCGAGTTTGCATAAATCGGACTCCGTATGAAGGAGTTATGACCTTCAGAAGATTCAAGAATTTAAATAATAAAACCAGCCCAAAAGTCAAATTCAAGTTTCGAAATTCAAAAATCTCGGAGCAGGCTGGGTGGGAAATTTCCCGCCCAGAAATCAGGTCGACCAGGGGGTCGACCTGGGTCACATAAGTCGACCTGGGGGTCGACCTCCCCCTCGGGCCAGATCTGAAACCTAACGTGTTTCTTTGTGTGACGATTCTCTAAGTCATAGGGGCTTGTGTAGCAAATTCTGGTTGGTTCTATTACGTTTGAATGGCTTTGACTAACCCTAGGTTGATCTGACGGCTCCTATTAAATCAAACTTCTATATAAGCAACCTAAGTCTAAACCCTAAGCCACACAAAAATATTCCTAAGACCGTCATGCTGTCAATACTCAACCTAGAGTAGCCGCCATTCTCCTTCAACTAGAAAGCAATTTAGGAATTACAAATCAAATCTAATTCAACTAAGAGAATTCAACGTCTACAACAAAGGAGAGCTATTCAATTTCAGAATACAGTTTCCAGAGTACAAGACTAGTCTCCTTTTTGTAAGTCCAGTTATCATTTAGACCTAAATGATATTAGAATCGTGACTAAATAAATGGATGTAGAACAACGCCTAATGTAAATTTATGCCTATCCTTTTTGTTAAAACTGAATTGATTAAGACTATGACTCTTATGATGTTAAGTTTATGATCATGTTGTATGTAATTTGATGATAAATGTTAAATGCTTGGCAATGAACCTATATGTTGTATAATTTGGCGATATTATGTTGTATAATTTAACGGTGACTTATCGTGTTGTATAATTTGGCGATGACATATCATGTTGAATAAAATGGCGATGACATATTAGGTTGTATAATTTGGCGATGACATATCATGTTGTATAATTGGGAGATGACACCTATATGTTGTATGTGAATTTGGGAATTTTGCTATGTTTATGCAAGTTCAACCATGTTCACATATATGACTAGAACTACATGCTAATTTGCAAGTTCACAACTACATGCCTAATTTTAAGTTTATGTAGTTCTCTGTAAAACCCCTATTTCACGATTCATGTTGGGTAGATCTAAATTTGCAAGTTCATAATTAAGTGTATAATGTTCTATGTCGAATTCATATGACACATGTGTAGTTAGATCCATATTTTTATGATGTTGGAATATTACATGTTCCTCTTTTTCCCCTCTTGTATATGAGTTAGGCTATGTAGCGATCCTAACATTTTATGTGATTTACGCGAACGTTTAAGGGGGGTAATGTTGGGGAAAAAATATGAAATTACATATTTGACTCATAATCATATAAATGGTTTATGGCCTAAAGTGGTATAATTTTTATACCAAAAATTATTAACTTGATTTAAAGGGAAAGTGGAGCTTACTTGAATGACATAATTTACATATAAATATATAGAGGTAAATATGTAAATTTAGAAAAGACGAATATGCCTAACCCGAGGTTATATTGAGTTACGGTGTAAGACTGCCCGGAACCGTCCGGCACATCCAGCAACCGTAACAATATATATCTAATGTGAGAGGTTAGTGCATTGAGCCCAAAAGAACCCAAGGTTAGACCGAGTTGCGGTGTAAAACTTCCCGGACCCGACCGGCACATCCAGTGATCGCAACAATACATGTCTAATGTGAGTGGTTGGTGCTTTAATGAATGAATTAAAGCTAAGTCAGGAATGGTAGGGTTAAGTTAATTAAGGCAACATTTAACCAATACAACATGTTAACTAAACTGATGGGTGGGGTTAGGTTAACTTGGACACTTAACCAATTTAACATGTTGATTAGGAAAACCTTATTAACGGGGACCCATTTCAGCAGCAACCCACATAGATGTATCATGGTACCCTGAACTAGGCAGTGTGGGGCACGATTACTGGGCCGATTATAAGCGGTCAAAACAATGGCGGTTGGTGCGTTAGTGTAGGTTCCGACGGAGTACGAGCGTGCACGTACTCCGGAGTGGAAAAAGCAGGCACTGGGCATCGGTAGTTATACACTGTGCATCTTGAATCGTGTCGGGTTGCCACCATAGGATTTGATACACCCCGTAGTGGGACCAGCACAGGTATCTACAATCGAGCGGGGTCGTATGACACAAGTAGTAAATGCGTGTGAGTAGGAGCCGATCGATAAAAAGGGATCACTGGGTTTGAACTCATGATGATGGTTGAAATATCTAGTAGGTGTAGAGAATATGGATATGAGTGCAACAGTATGATTAGTTTATCTTGCCTTATTCATTGTTACCTTATTTCTTTGTTATTGTCCCGCGTCCAGTTTATTCATGTCATGGTTCTCTTACTAGTTTACATGTTGAATAATCACTGGACTTACCAGACTTATGTCTGACCCATTTTCTTTCACTGTCTTTTCTTCCTTCCCCCTTCCCCGCAGGTAGCCAAAGAGGGAATAACTCAGCTTAATTTGGACCGTTCATCTTTCCAAGCTTGAAGACTCTGTGATGTATAGCTTGGAACCTCTTATCTTTGGCTATGGCTTTGGACACACTACTACTTGGGGATTTATGATGTTTTATTGTGTTTTATGATTCTTTATATTATAATCAAGACAGAGATTTTGTTGAAATACTTTGGAAGTTGTTTTGAGACAGTTTGCTGTAATGTTTTTTGTTATGAACCACGTATGAAATAAATTTAGTTTTTCTGCTGCTTATATATGTATGTCTTGTAAATTATCTGTGTCTTTTACCTATAATGCTCCACCAAAGTTAAGGCATTCCATTTGTGAGTGACCTTAACGGATGTGGGGTGTTTCACTTGGTATCAGAGCAATGGTTTACTAGATCAGATAAAAATTTTGAAAGCTGTTTTTCAAAAAGAAGTTTAAAGAAGCAATTTTCAAGAAAAAGTGTTGTTTTATTTTAAAAAGGCATAATCCCCCAAAGCCATATGCACTATCTTTCTATCCTTTGTTTTGAATATTTCCTTTTTCGTTGCAGCATGTCTGGAGATTTTAACCTTCCAGAGGGCGTGCCGGTACCTGGCTGGTTCAAAAGGTACCTAGAGGCTAGGGCTAATGTCGTAGGCCCAGCAGACGTTCCTCCTCCCCCAACTGCAGCGGTTCCTCTTCCTCCTCGTGCAAACGCTTGCTCACAAATATGTAGGGACTTTCGAGTCATGGGTGGAAAGAACTTCAATGGAAATGAATCCTTCGTGCAAGCAAGAAACTGGCTCAAGGAAACTGAGGATTTGTTTGTTATCTTCGAAGTGGACGATAGGCTGAAGATACAATTGGCCGTATGGTTGCTTAAATATGAAGCCTCCTATTGTTGGGAAGTTACTAATGCTGAAAGACCAGTTGAAACTTGGAGGATTTCAGATTGAGGTTTGAAATGAAATTTGTCTCACAAGCTGAACGAAGCCTACAGATGGAGAAGTTCTTAGCTCTCAAACAGGGAAGTATGTCGGTCAAGGAATACGTTAACCAATTCAACCGGCTGGCTAGGTTCGGATTAGAGTTAGTGAACACTCCACATAAGATGGCTCTCCGTTTTGTTAAAGAATTGAATGAGCCACTGCACAGCGTAGCTATGTCCCATATACCTATGGGTGCGACTTATGAGAGACTGGTGGACATGGCACTGTTTCAAGAAGAAGATAAGGTTGGCAAGAAAGAGACAAAGGTGGAAGTACCTCAAGATAAGAAAGTGAAAGGATCACAGAGCAAGAAGACAGATTCCAAGAAGGGCGGGAAGAACAACAAACCCTGTGACAAGAGGAAGTGTAATTTTTGTGGCATTCCTGGACATCTGGCTAAGGACTGCAGAAAGAAGAAGAGGAAGATGGGTGGCTGTTTCCATTGCGGCGAGACGAGACACATGGCTAAGGACTGCCCAAGAAAGCAAGGGCAAGGGCAGAGAGCTGGATCTACTTCTGGAGGGCAGGTTCTCGCTCCCATGGCACCTCTGTAAGAACGAGGTAGAAATATTTCTGTTGAGAGTTTGGTTTATCCTTTTGATCATCCTATTCGTACACTCTTTGATTATGGCGCATCGCACTCTTTTATATCTACTGCTTTAGTTGAATCTCTGCACCTAGACACCAGTTTAGTAGAGGATCCCTTGATTGTTTCGAATCCAATTAGGGGCTCAACTTATTTGTCAATGATTTGTTTGGATTTGGAAATTTCAATACTAAGTGTTGGGTTTAGATGTAATGCCTATGTTTTGGGCTTCACGCGCTATGGGTTGATTCTAGGCATGGATTGGCTATCCAGTAATGGTGCAAACCTCGATTGTGAAAAGAGAGTGGTTAGACTCATGACTCGGCTCAGTAACACTCTCTAAATTTCTCGTATTCCCATAAACTATGTTATGCTTAGCTATCTAGAATCTCTTGATGCGTCTATTGAGAATTTGCAGTCTATAGAGTAATCCGTGAATACTCGGATGTCTTTGAAGAGGTGAAGGGGTTACCTCCGAAGCGGGAGATAGACTTTCGCATATACCTCGTTGATAATGCAAAACCCGTTGCTTTACCCGTTAGACACATGGCTCCAAGGGAGAGGAAAGAACTCAGCAAGCAAGTTAGAGAGTTGCTTGAGAAGGGGTTTATAAGGCGGAGTATTTCTGACTGGGGTGCTCTAGTAGTATTTGCAACCAAAGCAGATGGTTCGCTTCGCCTATGCGTTGATTATAGGGAGCTAAACAAGCTGACCAAGAAGAATAGGCACTCACTTCCAAGAACAGATGACTTGTTCGATCAGCTTGTAGGAGCATCGGTTTTCTACCGACTAGATCTAGCTACCGGGTTTCATCAGCTAAGAGTGGCTAAAGACAGTATTGATAAGACCGCGTTCAGAACCCCATATGGTTTCTTCGAGTGGCTTATCATGCCTTTCGGCTTGACGAACGCACTCGCTTATTTTGTTGACTTGATGAGCAGGGTGTTCAAGGAGTTCCTTAATAAGTTTGTGGTGGTCTTCGTAGATGACATTTTGATTTTCTCAAAGAGTGAGGAAGAGCATGCTCAGCATTTAAAAGAAGTCATGGATACTCTTCGAGCTCATCAGTTGAAAGCCAAATTCTCCAAATGTCACTTCTAGAGAGAGGAAGTAAGGTTTCTCGGACATGTGGTATCCAAGGAAGGGTTAGTTGTGGACCCCGCAAAAGTAGTTGCGGTACAAGATTGGAAGGTTCCACGGAATGCGACCGAAGTCCGAAGCTTCCTTGGGCTAGCGGGCTTTTATCGAAAGTTCATCAAAGACTTTGCGAAAATCTCAGCTCCACTTACAAGGTTGACGAAGAAGAACCTAACTTTCAATTGGGATTTGGATTGCGATGTTGCTTTCCAACGATTGAAGAGGGCTCTAACAACAGCCTCAGTTCTGACATTGCTGGATGGGAGCAAGATGTTTACCGTATACATGGATGCATGTGGTACGGGACTAGGTGCTGTCTTGATGCAAGAAGGGAAGGTAGTAGCTTATGGAGGCAGACAGTTGAAAGTACATGAGAAAAACTACCCAACCCACGATCTAGAGTTGGTTGCCATCGTCTTTGCGCTTAAGTCTTGGCGCCATTATCTCCTAGGTGAGAAGTTTGAATTGTATGCTGACCACAAATCGTTGAAGTACCTTTTCTCGCAGAAAGATCTTAACTTGAGGCAACAAAGGTGGATGGAGTTCTTGGCATCCTATAGTTTCGAGATTTCCTATACCCCTGGCAAGGGCAATGTAGTAGCAGACGCCTTGAGTAGAAAGAAGCTGACCTTAAGTCCTCTCTTTGTAGAAAGGCAGAGCTTGGAATACATAGCCAACTTTGACTTTAAACCCTCCATCGATCATGTGACTGGTTTGTTAGCATCGCTAGAAGTGCGGCCTAATCTTTTGGACTCAATAGGAACCGCGCAACGTGGAGACCCTTAGCTAGTTGATGTGATGGATAAGCTAACTAGGGATGAGAATTCTAGTCACCTCAATAGATACTCCATCGATGATAAGGGTTGGTTGAGGCGAGATGGAAGGCTATGCGTCCCACAAGCAAGGGATTTGGTGAAGAAGGTTCTCGACGAGGCACACCATTCCAAGTTGACCATACACCCAGGTGGAGACAAGATGTATAAAGACGTAAAAATGGTTTTCTTTTGGAATGACATGAAGAGGGATGTAGCTGAATTCGTCTCTAAGTGCTTAATATGCCAGAAAGTCAAGGAAGAGCAAAAGAAGCCTGGTGGTTTGCTTCATCCTCTAGAGGTCCCACAGTGGAAATGGGATAGCATTTCAATTGACTTTATTGATGGGCTTCCTAGGTCAAGAAGGGGCAATACCAGTATTTAGGTAATAGTGGACAGACTCACAAAAAGCGCTCACTTTATACATGTTAAAGTTAGAAGGACTGCCTCATCTTTAGCATCCATTTATCTCTCGGCTCCATGGGATACCCTCCAGCATTGTGAGTGACCGAGATCCTATCTTTATGAGCGTGTTTTGGAAGAGCTTGCAAGAGACTGTAGGCACACAGCTATGCTTAAGCATGGCCTATCACCCCCAGACTGATGGTCAGACGGAGAGGGTGAACAGAGTATCAGAATACCTCTTGAGATTATGCATTCTTGACTTTGGAGGAACATGGGAGGATCATCTTCCTTTGGTGGAGTTTGCCTACAACAATAGCTACCAAGCCACCATAGGCATGGCACCCTTCGAAGCTTTATATGGAAGACCATACCGATCACCAACTTGTTGGTGGGAGTCTATAGACAAGCTCATACTTGGATCAGATATGATTAGAGAAACTTCAGAGAAAGTGGACTTGATACGAAGAAGAATGAAGGCTGCCCAAGATAGACAGAAGTCCTACGTAGATAAAAGAAGGATCGACCTTGAGTTTGAGGTTGGAGACAGGGTTTTCCTTAAAGTATCTCATTTGAGGAACGTCGTTCGCTTTGGATCCATATGAAAGTTGGCACCAAGATTTGTTGGGTCATTTCCTATCATTGAAAGGATTGAGAAGATGGCTTATAGAGTAGAGATGCCCGAAAAATTGGCTGGAGTTCATAATGTCTTTAACGTTTCTCACCTATGGCAGTGCTTACATGAGTCTGCGGAAGTGGTGGAACCAAGCATATTAGAGGAAATAGAAGTAGAACGAGAGGCGACTATGAGAAAAGTTCCAACTCGTATCTTGGGTACAGAAGTCAAAAAGCAACGCAGCCGCAAAGTCAAACTTGTTAAAGTTCAATGGAGTGACGCTGAGGAAGACGCGACTTGGGAGACTGAGGCTAAGATACGCGTAGCCTACCCTTTTCTTTTTGAGAGTACATCTTTTTCCTTAAGTTTATTCATGCTCGTATCTATCTTTTTTTTAAGTATTTCCTCAGTGCTATTCTCGATCTTTAGGTAGAAACCAATTGATGTAAACATGTATTTGAAACATGTTATTATTGATGGTTGCAAGTGGTTGCAAGTGATTGCTCATGGATGCATATACACACACATTAGGTGTTAGATCGGCTCGGTCACTTTCATATTGCATATGCATATATGTACTTGTACATGATTGAAACTTGATGTGTTATCATGTAGATGTTGCATTTGTATGAATGATCGTGCACTCATGTAGAAGGTATGATTACAGATGATTGCTTACATAATGGACTCATGGCACCGACATGACTTGCATTAAGGAGGTCAACTGAATCAGTAGACCGCCTGATTTTGCATTAGATAAGGACATGTACACACACTATGCATATTATCATGAAGCATTAAAATTTCTTTTTAAGGACAATGGACGCCTGTGTTTGATGGATGAGTAGATGGACGATTGGATGATAGGATATACGTTCTTCTTGACTCAAAGATTTCGGGGACGAAATCCTTTAAGGAAGGGAGAATGTAACACCCCTTATTTTCTATAAACATTAAAGTAACGAACTAAAGAATAATTAATTACAAATGTGAGAATTAATGGAAAAGGGTTACGCCATTGTGTTCGTCTCGGAATTCTGCTTGAGATAGAGTCTGAGTTTGCATAAATCGGACTCCGTATGAAGGAGTTATGGCCTTCAGAAGATTTAAGAATTTAAATAACAAAACCAGCCCAAATTTCAAATTCAAGTTTCGAAATTTAAAAACCCCGAAGCAGGATGAGCGGGAAATTTCCTGCCCAGAAATCAGGTCGACTAGGGGGTCGACCTGGGTCACATAGGTTGACCTGGGGGTCGACCTCCCCCTCGGGCCAGATCTGAAACCTAACGTGTTTCTTTGTGTAACGATTCTCTGAGTCATAAGGGCTTGTGTGGTAAATTCTGGTTGGTTCTCTTAGGTTTGAATGACTTTGATTGGCCCTAGGTTGATCTGGCGGCTCCTATTAATTCAAACTTCAATATAAGCAACCTAAATCTAAACCCTAAGCCACACAAAAATATTCCTAAGACCGTCATTCTGTCAATACTCAACCTAGAGTAGCCGCCATTCTCCTTCAACTAGAAAGCAAGTTAGGAATTACAAATCAAATCTAATTCAACTAAGAGAATTCAACGTCTACAACAAAGGAGAGCTATTCAATTTCAGAATACAGATCCCAGAACACAAGACTAGTCTCCGTTTTGTAAGTCCAGTTATCATTTAGACCTAAATGATATTAGAATCGTGACTAAATAACTGGATGTAGAACGACGCCTAATGTAAATTTA